>PVLA01005413.1:133939-147307 GCA_004027455.1 Hydrochoerus hydrochaeris | reverse complement strand
ACTTCGCTCCAAGTTCTTCTTGATCTGATGGTCTGTGTCGAGAAGTCAGCCATGATCCTGATGGGCTTACCTTTATAGGTAACCTGTTTCTCTTTGCTGATGGCTTTTAATATTGTTTTTATATTGAATTTCTGGTATCTTGATTATTATATGTGGGTGTAGATCTGTTTTGGTTGTAGGTGGCTGGAGTTCTGTATGCCTCACATAACCGAATGTCATTTTCTTTTCCCATGCTTGGGAAGTTTCCCTTAATTATTTCTGTGAATAGCCTTTGTAATTCACCTGTATGTATTCCTGCTTCTTCGTTCACATTTCTTATTCTTAAATTATAGATTCTCTTGTCATCTTCTAGCCTTTGTATCATTATTTCCTATTTCCTTTTTATTTTTAAGAGATCTTTCCTTTCATGATCACACATTGCAAACTTGTCTTCAAGTTTTGATAGTCTATCCTTAGTTTCTTTTAAAGTATTTTGCCAGCTCTGAATGGAGTTTTTAATTTCCTGGTAGTCTCTTTGAATCTGCTTCATGTATTCTATATTTTCTTTATATTCTTTATTGAATGTTTCTCTCCTTTTTTTTTGTATTCCTCCCTTCTTTTGTCTGTATCATCCTGAGAGATGCTTCCTGAGAGCATTTCTTTTATTACTCTACTCATATCTTGCTTTACCTGATTTAATATTTCAGTTTTGAGCTCGTCTTCAAGGTCCTGAAGATATCTCTTAATGTCCATTGAAGCCATGTCTGATGTTGTGTGTTTGCCGCCCTCAGTCTCCCTTGTTTTAGCCCCCTCCTGGATCAGGGCTCTCAGGGTTCTGGGCTAGGGGCCTCCTCCTGCCTCTCTCTCCTGTCATGGTCCCAGCTACTTCCACAGTGTAGGTCCCAGCCTCCTTCCCTGTTGGCCACATTTCCTCTGAAGCACTCTGCCGAGGGACCTACGCCCTCTCCTGACTGCTCTTGTCACTGAGGTCTAAGCAGCTGCTGCGTATACCTGCCCCTCCCCACTGGGCCAGCCAAACTTCAGGGGCCTTCACCCGGTTAGTGCATGCTAGGCACAGGGAATTGATTTGGGACAGCTCATTTGGCACGGCCCAGTCCAAGCAAATCTCATGAATCTGCTCTGGGGAGGGAGCAACCAACTGAAGTCACTGTTGCTCCCAGTTCAGGCTCCTCCTGCCCAATTCCAACATGTTGCCATTTGGTCTCACCCTTCCTGTGGGGGGGTCTCATTCCCAGCACTGACTGTGGATTAATGAAGGTCCCTTCACTGGCTCCGCTCTCTGTTGGGCTCACCAACCCCCAATTTCAGTGCTGCTGTGCTTCCTCTGAGTGGTGGTGGGAATGAGTTTGGGTGGCTCTGCCTGCTGGTGCGGATTCAGGCTGCTGCAAACTTGGCAGGTCGCCCTGAACGAAAACACTGTGTCCCATAATTTTTAGCTGTTTCAGCTGTAGTCCCAACGTATTTGACAAGCTTTTTTACATTTTAATTTCTTCCTGTGTCAAGAGGCTCCATCTCCCTCTGTCTAGGTCTCTTCAGGGTGTTTTATTCTGGCATATGAGTTGTTTCTCCTGAGAGGCTTTGTATTTTGTTGCTCACTGATTGGCCATCTTGACTTCTCTCCACAATTTCTGTTTTGAGTTCTTTTATAATTTCACAAAGATATTTCTTTATTTCAGATGCTGTTTCTTCAGAAATTTCAGATGTGCAACCCCCAATCTCTTCCATGTTTACCTCTCCTGGGCCAGTACTGCTTGGGTTGAAGGCTGGAGACTGCCTTTTGTTTCTTCCTCTTGTCATGTTTCTGGTTTCCTCCTGAAAAATGAATAGTGGGGGTCCCTGGCACTTCCTGTATTGGTTATATTTTCTCTGAAGCATGCTGGCTAGGGATTGCTACCCTCTCCAGTCTGCTGGTGACCACTGGAGTACAAGCAGGAGCAGGGTAGGCTGACCCCTCCCTATTAAGCTGGTCAACCATGGGAGTCTTCACCACGTTAGTGTGTGCCATGCGATCAAGACCAGTTAGGGATAGCTTTGGGGAAATCTCCATCTTGCCTATTGGATTGCACACAGGGACAGGACTCAGTCCAAGCAATTGTCACCAATCTGCTCTGTGCTAGGAGTGGCTGAATGACGCTGGCTGCAGTTCTGGTTCTGGGCTTATCCTGCCTGACTCCAAAATGTCACCTGACCAATTGCCCACTCCTGTGGGAGGACTGAGTTCCCCACACTTACCGCAAGCTGGTGCAGTTCTCCGGTCCACCTCTTCCCTCTGTGACCACATCCTCCCACTGAGGCTCTAGGGCTTGCCAACCCCCAACTTCACTGTGACTGTGTATCTTCAGATTCCAATGGCATTTTGCACACAAGTGGGACAGGCTCTGGTGAGAGCACATCTGGCTACAGCCTTTTGTCCACATTTTTCTTTTCTTTCTTTTCTTTTCTTTTTTCTTTCTTTTTCTTTTTTTTTTTTCACTTTAGTTTCTTCCTGGGTCAAGAGGATCCATCTCCTTTCATCTGATCTTCTCCAGGATGCTTTATTCCAGCATCTGAGCTGTTTCTCTCAGAGAGACTTTTTACTTTGCTGCTTATTGATCTCCTCCATCTTCCCAGCTTCTTCTTGCTCTTCTTGGGACACTACTTTCCCACCATGCAAGCATATGACATAGTAAAGGGAGCCATTGAGCTGCCACCAATGGGAGGTGGATATAATTGTGCTTGGAGTCAGATTCCCATGGCTGGCTGTGCCCAGAGCCATGTGTTCACATGTCAGGAATGGAGGATTCTGCTCCTTACAGACATAGCTGGGCTACAAGAAGATGATATACCCTTTTGCTTGGGCTAGGAAGAAAAGGAGTCTCTAAGAAAGGACTGAAGTGAGACTATATGTGTGCATATGCATATCTGTACACACATGCTCATGCACATACACACATATTTGATCTACTGGTGCCAGTTAAGTACCCTTTAACTGGTGTGCAGTTTGTGAAAGAGATGGGAAACCTTTTATTATTATTATTATTGTGGTAAAATAAACATAAAAATTACCACCTTAACCATTTCTAAGAGCAGAGTTCAGTGATACAAAATAGATTCATAATGTCGTTGTGATCATCACCACCATCCATCTCCAGAACATTTTTCGTCTTGTAAAAATGAAACTCTGTACTCATTAAACACTAACTCCCTATTCTCTCACCCCTGTAATCCCTAACAACCAGCATTCTACTTGTCTCTGTGATTTGATTACTCTAGGTAGCTCTCTTATGGAATATGTGTCTTTTGGAACAGGCTTATTTCACTTAGCACCGTGACCTCATCTGTATTTAGTACGTGTCAGAATTTCTTTCCTTCTGAGGCTAGTATTCCGTTGTATGTGTATGTCATATTTTGTTTATCAACATACATTTAAACTGTTTCCACATTTTAGCTGTTATGACAAATACTGCTATGGACATAAGAACACAAATTTATTTTTAAGTTTTTAGTTTTTCATATCTATGTGCAGCAATAGAATTGTTGGGTCATATAGCATTTCTGAGTTTAATTTTTGAGAAGCCCTCATCATTTTCCATACAAGCTGTATCATTATCCATTGCGACCAACAGCACACAAAAGTTTAAATTTCTCCACATCCCTGTCAACACTTGTTATTTTCTGTCTGTAGTTATTGGAGTGCGAGATCATTTTGGTTTGTTTTGCAGTACTGGGGTTAAACCAAGGGCTTTGTGCATGCTAGGCAAGTGCTCTACCACTAAACTACATCTCCAGCCTGTTTTGTTTTTGTTTTTGTTTTTGAGACAAGGTTCCACTATCTAGTTCAAGCTACTTTTGAACTCCCAGGTGCTAAGACTACAGGCATGTGCTATCATGCCTGACTTTGTGTTTCAGCTTAGTTTTTAATAGTTCCCAACCTTATGAATGTGAAGTAATATGTCATTGTAGCTATGATTTTCAGTTCTCTAATGATTAGTGATATCTATATTTTTCACATAATTATTGGCCATTTTTTTAAATTGGCCTTTTTAAAAGAAGCATCTATTTAATTGGGAAGGCAGACTTTTATATTTACTGAAACCTTGTTCACTTCTTAGAATTAATATTTTTGGTAGATGAAAAGTGAAATCCAATGGCACAGAGTCATTATCTGTTGAAGCAGTTTTGCGAGAGAGAGGAGAGAAAGAGAGAGAGAGAAAGAGAGAGAGAGAGGGGCTTAGACAGTGGTATATGACCTATGATTGATTAGATACATATCTATGGTTTACCTCCCAGCCAAGAGCCAAGGTTTAGTCATGAGTTAATTGTGTGGAAGAAGTGTTCTCAATTTAGTATAATTTTGACATCCTACTTACATAAAAAGAATTTGAGAAACATTCATAATATCCAAGGTAGTACTGTATACCACTGATTAGGAATGTAGAAAATAATAGTTCAGGGGGAGGGGTCATATATATTGAGAAGTCTGCTAGTGAGACCTCTCTTAAGCATCCTAGTAAATCTCACTGCTTGCTAGCCACATAGTCCCATCACTTTTTATTACAAGTGTCTGTTTCACAGTCTTTATATAGTCCCTATCATTCAACTTTTTTTCTTTACAATGTCACCTCTAGAGTGAAAACTGTATGAGGAAATGGATCTTATCAGTCCTGTTCAGATGTATTTAGGTGTTAGTAAAATTTGCTGAATTGATTAATAAATGAAATTTAATTATTATATTTTATCTGTATTCATTCTTTCAATTTTCTGATGTTTTTGTATAAGCACAATGAAGAAGAACAAAATGAAGTCAGCTGATAAGCATGGTCCAGGACATCTTCAAAGTATGTTGAATGAAGGAGAATATGCCCCTTTTGTATCTCCTCCCATGTTAGAGAGCAATTTTATTCAGGTAACTACTTTAGCATCAAAGAAAGTTGCAATAACTTAAGTATTTAATTTTCTCAAGACAACTGAAAAGGTTGGGAGGAGTATTGTTTTAAATGTGGCAAGGGAATTTGTGGTATCATTGAAGCCAACAGTTTTGGAATTTTAAACAACCTGGAATCCTTACAATGCTAAAAGGACATCCATTTCAAATGCTCCATACAAACTGTCAGGCAGGGATTCTGTCCCAATTCTACCGTAATTGTCATTCTACCATAACCTTCCCAAAGTCACATGAAGTGATTTTTAGAACATCCTGTCACAGGGAGGCATTCAGATGACTTCTTTCTAGAAGAAATTTAAGGGGAAAAAAAGTGTGTAACAGACTCGGAATTAAAATGACTCTTAGCTCCAAAGGAAAAACATAATTGTCAGATAGTGTCAGAGAGAAAAGCTTTCTTCTTATAAGAATGTGCCTGCATTCTACATTTCAGTGCAAGAAAGAAGAGCCAACTTTCTCCTAAACATACAACTTTAAAACCTTCACACAAAGAAATAGGGAAATGAACTCAGTGGTATAGGCCATACTCTCATAATGTCTAGTACTAAACACTTAGCTATTACCTCTAACTCTCACACATCCAAGAGGACTCAGCCAATTCCACAGGGGTTCAAGAAAAATAACAGACACTTACCCCAAAGTAAGGAGGCTTGCTCTTTCATAAATGGATTCTCTTTTTCCTTTTTTTTTTTGGTACCAGGGATTGAACTCACAACCACACGCTTGCAAGGCAGGTGCTTATGCTGCTGAGCTAAATTCCAAGTGATAAATGGGTTCTCTACATTGACACCTGAGTGTTAGGGTGACCTCTCCTGCCCAGTATAACACAGTCAGGAAGTGAATCCTCCAGAAGCATGTCTGGTGTTGCTCCAGAATACATGTGACAAGTCATGATTTGATGTTCCTTGCCTTGTACCTACTTTCCTATGAATTTATTTTATTTTTAAACATTCTTGCTATGCCATTTTCAAATCACCTTTTGCACACTCTAATTACATAGTACCTGCACTGTACTGGAGAGATATCAGTCGATAGATTAGACACAGACCTATGTCATAATGTGATAAGTCAGACCCTTCAAGACACACAACCTCTCCTGATGTGTATGTCTTTGGCCCCAAGTCACCGAGATTTCTGAGTGAATAGGCTTAAGTGAGAAAACAAACAAAGTGATCTCAAATAGAGTGAAAGATTCAGGATGCCTGTGCACTCAGAGGGATTTAGGTTCTTTTTATTGTCACCCTGTAGCAAGACATCACATCCAAACAGAACAGTGACAGCTGCCAATAACACAAGAAAAAACTGTCTCATCCTGGTGTCCACTGGTGAGGGGGCTGAGAAATACTTTCCGGAACCACCAGCAGGCCCTATGTTTGTCTCACTAGCCAGACCTGGGCACATGCCCCCTGCCAAGGAGGTGGGGTCACCACCTCAATTTTAATTGGAATTTAACCCCCAGCAGGGTCACCAGCCCTGAGGGGTAGATAATGAATAAACTCAAGATTCTGTTAATCAGAGGAGAGACATGACTTTTGGATGGGCCACAACCTCTTTCTGAAAATGTTTGCTTTTAAGTGGTTACTATCTTCATTGAACAGGTTATCATACAACTAATAAATCAAAGTATTGCTCCTCTCTGGCTTTCTTCATATCTCCGACTACCCCTCTTCCAATCTTTTTTTGCCAATAGCAAAGATATTATTGCCCAAGATTCTTGTTTTTTATACATGTGTATCTATACCCTCTCCTCTCCACCAAGCCAGGCTATCTGCCACATCCTTCAGGTCTCACTGAGAGTTCCTTAGTCAGGGGTTTCTCTGACTCCCACATAGGGGATGAACTGGAGTGGGCCTGCTGCTAGCTGTTTGGGGTGTTTGTAAATCAGTTGTTCAACATGGCTGCTATTATTAGTATTACTTTAATTTGCAAAAACTAATTTCTCACTATTTGCCACAAACTCCTAGGATCAGTCAATCTTCTGGCCCAGCCTTCTGAGCACACACCACCATGTATGGCTTAACACAGCCAGTAATAAAAATTAAATTATATTGCCAGGTATGTAGCTCAGTGGTAGATTATGTGTTTTGCATACGTGAGGCCCTGGGTTCAAGCCCCAGTACTACAAAAAAACAAATTAAAAAACTAAATTATATAAACTTATAATTAGGTTACACCCAAAACAAAGAAACTAAATATTCAAAACTCATAATTCTTCTTCTTCTTCTTCTTCTTCTTCTTCTTCTTCTTCTTCTTCTTCTTCTTCTTCTTCTTTTCTTCTTCTTCTTCTTCTTCTTCTTCTTCTTCTTCTTCTTCTTCTTCTTCTTCTTCTTCTTCTTCTTCTTCTTCTTCTTCTTCTTCTTCTTCTTCTTATTCTTTCCTATTACCTATCCTTTGATGCTATGGACAGAAGAGTTTAACAAAGATATATAGAATGTATCACTTGGCTCTATGAAATTTAAACTAAAGAACATATATAAAGGACCAGAGATATTCTCAGGGGCACAAGCACCTGTCTGGCAAGTGCAGGGTCCTAAGTTCAATTTCTGGAAGAAAAAAAAAAAAAAAAGAAACCGAAGTAAGACTATATATAAAATGTAAAGTGTGTACTACTTATCCATTATGTTAGCAAACATTTTAAATAAGCTTCTGTGTAAATGTGTCTTCAAGAGTTATTAAAGGTTTACCAGCACATTGCTGGCTATATCCCCACCCTAAACTAAGTCAAGTCCCTTATTATATGCTACTACAGAATCCTAAACTTGTGCTCAGTAACACTTCATACAATAGCAATTCGTTACTTACATTGTTTGCTAATATGGATACCCCCAAGTCCAGGACTATGTCTGCTCATGTGATATCTCCAAAAATTAACATAAGCTAGTAGAGAATTGGATGCATCATGATTCATTTCTCCTTTATTTCCTGACCTCTCGTACAACTCCTCCAGTAAGCAAGGTTGTGAGGTCCATGCCTTTTATCAAAAACCTATTCTCCTGTTCTCTGCACTCAGGTCAACAGGAGAGGGGAATCCATTTACCTTCATAACCGAGCCAACTGGGTGACTGTGGGCATCTGTTCTTCCAGTTCCACCCAAAAGATCCCCAATGTGATGCTGTTGGCACATCTGAAGCCCACTGCACAAAAATGTGGAGCACAGTTGTTTGAAAATCTCCTGACGTCTCCTTCTACAGAGAAACTGGTGCTCACCAGGTGAGTTACAAAGGAAAGAGGTTAAGACTCCCAGAAAACATACACTCTCCCTGGGGAGGCTGAAAGGGAAACACTAGTGACCATTGCTCACTTGCCCTCCCTGCTGCGAATAAACAAGTTGTATCCTTGAAGTTGAGAAAAATGGTTTATGACAAAATCAATCAAACATATATTTGACTTTTAAAAATTAAAACTAAGTAACAAGAAATGAAGACTCATAATAGTATACTACTTCTCAAGAATATGCCTACTCTCCCTCCAAAAGCCCAACTTCTATCAGAATTACCTCTGGTTTTGTCTCAGCCACTAACTTGTTCTATGATATTGAGTATATTCCTGAACATCTCTAAAGAGTCAGTTTTTCGGGATGAATTAAAGTGGACAATATCTTGTGGTAAATAGTTGGCATTCTGATTTTGTAGTCCATCAAGAGTCTTGGGTACTCTCAGGAATCCCCACTGAGAGGCAATTGTGTACAAGCCTGTTGTTCTCCTGCTATAAAATATATATAAAAAAAAGACCTTTTTACAGATCTCTGACCAGGTTCTTGATAAGTTACACTGGCACTTGTTTGCAGGTTTCTTCCTCTGCAGTTTGTGACTCTTTCTGTGCATGATGCTGAAAACATGCTCCTCAAAGTAAAGCTGGTGAGTGGTAGAGCCTACTACTTGCAGCTTTGCGTCCCTGCGAATAAACAAGATGCCTTATTTTCTCAATGGATGAACCTCATCTGCCTCTTAAATGAGAAGAAAGCCAAAACTTCCAAAGTGTCAGAAGTATCAAGCCTCTCAGAAATCACAAACAGCACTGAAGTCACAAGTTCCATGGACATCATGGACATTACAGCTTTCACAAATACACAGGCCACACACATGTACCTACACACAGACCCTGTACATGTCACAGAAAGTATGAATTTCTCAGAGTTCACAGATGTTACTGACATCACAGATGTCACAGATATTCCAGAAAATGAGATCACAGAGTTCCCTGATATAAAAATTGTCACGGAAGTCACAGAAGTCATAGAAGCTACTGAAGTCAAAAATAGCTCTGATGCCACAAACTCCCCAGGGGTCACTGAGGTGTTTGAAAATGATGACATAATCAGGGCCAAGCAAGAAGAAAAGGTATGTGATACAGAAATATTTAACTCTTTCATAATCAAGCACTAGAACAACCCCCCAGGTCCTAGTTTTGGAGTGTACCCGAGTAACCTTAACTTAACAAAGAGATCTAATCCCTCAACTTGACCTAAAGGAGTTATAAGGTATTCTCCTGAAATAGGCAGCCCTTACCAGCAAATTTAACCCAGTATCTGAAAGCCATGTTTTCCCCAAAATAAGACCTAACCAGAAAATAAGCACTGGTCATTACCATGATGATTGGGGCTGGCATTTCTGATCTCTTGTTTTCAGGGATGACTATTTTCCAGTTAAGTCTTGTTTCCAGGGACCTTAGGAGTCAAAGGAGACCTGGTTTAAAATCTTAACTTGCTGTGTAATAGTTGTGTGGCATTTGCTAAATCACATGAATGTTAAGTTTTTCACCTCTAAAATGAGGATATTAATATAATGTAAGCATTATTTTAAGGTTTAAGCATACATAGACTTACTAGTACCTTGAAGGATGGGTTGAACTATCAATGGTAAAACTGAGGACGGAAATCACAAAATTTTTTTAAAAAATTTTAAATTTGTTTTAGAAAAGACCAGGAAGTAAAAATACAGTCAGAGAATGGCTGATTCAGGTGGGATGTTGCATAATATACGTGAAGAATATTAAAAGGTAGAGGTAGAGTTGCTTGAGTCCCAGATGAAAAAGTAGGGACTTTATTCTTTAAGAAAACCTTAGCAACTAAGAGCTTCTATGTACTGGAACAAAGGAACTGGTTTTTAAAACAATTAACAGAGATCAGTTGGAAGATAACCACTGAAAAGTCTTCACTAGGGCCTTATTAGAAAAAAGACAAAGGGTGAGAACAGACATTTCACAGAAAAAAAGAGAAACAAAACAAAACCAAAAAACCTCAAAAGTGCGTGCTCCAAAATGGTGGAGCAGACTGTGCCAGCAGCTCAGCTTCCCCAAGACCAAGTGTGTAGAGTCTGGAAAACATTAGTTAGCCGGGAACCAAAATGAGTGGAGGCCAGCGGGGAACCAGGAGGCTCTGACAAAGCAGAAGACAACCAGATTAAGTTACAGAACCAGCTCTGCAGGCCCAAGAGGGACCCTGCCGCGCAGCCCACAGTTCTGGCAAGGCACAATGAAACTGACCACTGTTTTGTTCAGGGAGAACCGAGAAACGCATCAGGATCAAGAGAAGCCCCTACAGTTGAAACCAGAAGGAAAATGCAGGGCACTTGTAGAGCTGCCGTCCGCAATCGACAGGTGGTGAGTGACCTTGGCCTAAGTGCATGCAGCCTCAGCCGTGGAGCCTGAGCTATCAGGGGCCACACTGCAGGGAAAGGCCGGAATCTGAGCCTGGGTCCCAGAGCCCCGGAGTGGATGTGGTAAGGACAGTCACAGGAGGCTGCTTGCCGGCAGTAGAGAACAGCCTGGGAGTCCCGCTGGGAAGCTGGGGCTGGTGAACACAGACCAGGCTCCTGCGGTCTGAGCCCGGGTTCAGCCTCAGTTCCACAGCGCTGCACACTGTCGCACGTTCTCACACTGTAAGCAGATCGCACACCCAGCGCTGTTCCGGGGCCCCACTGGCCCCGTACACATCCAGCATGAACGCAGATACATCCTGGCTGCAGAGCTGATGCTTAGCCCTAGGCTGAGGAAAAGAGCCAGCATGCAAAGTGATAGAAAACTTTTTAAATTATTCTTTATATTATTTTTCATTCTATTTTTATTTGACTTTCTGTTTTTCCATTTTTTTTTTTTTGCTGTTTTTCTCTTTCCATACGTTTCCCCCACACACACACTTTTATGCCATTTTATCCTTTTTCCTTTTATGAGTGTATCTGTGTGCTTCTCTTCCTCTTGCCTTTTTTTCTCCCAATATAGTTTATAGAAGATAAGGACAGTCTCTCTTGTCCCTTTATAACCTCTCTACTTTTATCTGTCTCTTTCCCTGACCTCTTTCTCCTGTCTTACTCATTCTCAAATTTTTTCTTTTCTCTTCCCCTTTACTTTTTCTCTAATATTTAATTAGTCATAGACTCTTTTCCTAGCCTCATCTCCTATGCTCATTTCTACTAATTTTGTACCCAGTTTTCCCTGTTACCTTCTTCTAAATACATAACGTATCCTTACCAGCATTAGGAGTTTTTGCCCCCTACTATTTCCTCCTTCCTATACCACAGAGCAGAAGACTCAAAAAGAAGGGGGAAAAAAACTTCTATTTTTCTTTTTTCTCTTTTATTTCCTTCTCTGGCATTGCACTGTCCCTAACATCCTGGGCTTTAAGTAACTGATTCTATAAAGTTACTGTTGAATACTGTTTTTCGCCATTAGAGGAGACACAGCCATCATATTTAGTGCACATTAATTAATTAATTTAGTGGGGTCAAGAGTTGGGTTGTTAGGGGCTGGGGAGTTAGCTCAGCGACATAAGTGCCTGCCTTACAAGCACGTGGTTGTGAGTTCGATCCCAGGTACTGATAAAAAAAAAAAAAAAAGAGTTGGGTTGTTAAGATGCTTACATTATAACCATGGATTTCTTCTATAGGATAAAGGGAGACCCAAATCAGGGTCTCATGGTATATTATTTCTCTACTAGCCCTGATAGATACCACTGTAATGAATTGGCCTGTTGCTGCTGTAGCTGATTTGATTTCATGGGAATAATCCTGATTCAGTTGAAAATTTCATGCCAGTGAACCTGTCTGCTGAATCGATCACACCCAGAAGGAAGGACCACAAGAGTTCCTAACCCAAGATCTTAGGCTGGATCAAGCTCTGCAAGAACCTACAACTTGAGAAGTCAAGATGGCCAATCAGTGAGCAACAAAATACAAAACCTCCCGGGAGAAACAACTCGTATGCCAGAATAAAACACCCTGGAGAGACCCAGACAGAGGGAGATGGATCCTCTTGACATAGGAAGAAATTAAAACGTAAAAAAGCTCGTCAAATACATCGGGACTACAACTGAAACAGCTAAAAGTTACGGGACACAGCGTTTTTGCGGCAACCCAACAAGTTTGTGCCGGCCTGAATTTGTGCTATTTTGAATCTGTGCCGGCCGGCAGAGCTACCCAAACTTGTTCACACCGCTACTCACAGGAACCACAGCAGCACTGAAGTTGGGGGTTGGTGAGCCCAATGGAGAGTGGAGCCGGCGAAGGGACCTTCATTAATCCACGGTCAGTGCTGGGAATGAGACGCCCCCAACCCAGGAAGGGCGGGACCAAATGGACGACATGTTGGAATCAGGCAGGAAGAGCCTGAACTGGGAGCGACAGTGACTTCAGTTGGTTGCTCCCTCCCCAGAGCAGATTTGTGGGATTTGCTTGGACTGGGCCACACCCCTGGCTGGGACCCAATGAGTCATCCCAAATTGATTCCCTGCACCTAGCATGCACTAACCATGTGAAGGCCCCTGAAGTTTGGCTGGCCCAATGGGGAGGCACAGACATATGCAGCCACTGCTTACACCTCAGTGACAAGAGCAGGCAGGAGAGGGCAGAGTTCCCTCACCAGTGTGCTTCTGAGGAAACATGGCCAACAGGGAAGGGGGCTGGGATCTGCACTATGTGGAGGAAGCCAGGGCCATGACAGGAGAGAGAGGCAAGAGGAGGCCCCCCAGCCCAGAACCCTGAGAGCAAGAGATCCAGGAGAGAGGAAAAACAAGGGAGACTGAGGGTGGCAAACATGTAACATCAGACATGGCTTCAATGGACATTAAGAGATATCTTTGGGACCATGTAGACAAGCTTAAAACTGAAATATTAAATCAGGTAAAGCAAAATATGAGTAGAGTAATAAAAGAAATGCTCTCAGGAGCATCTCTCAGGAAGATACAGATGGAAGAAGGGAGGAACACAAAAAAAGGAGAGAAACATTCGATAAAAAATATAAAGAAAATATAGACTACATGAAGCAGATTCAAAGAGACTACCAGGAAATTAAAAACTCCATTGAAAGCTGGCAAAACTCCTTAAAAGAAACTAAGGATAGACTATCAAAACTTGAAGACAAGTTTGCAATGTGTGATCATGAAAGGAAAGATCTCTTAAAAACAACAAGGAAACAGGCAGTAACAATACAAAGGCTAGAAGATGACAAGAGAA
>PVLA01005413.1:0-133839 GCA_004027455.1 Hydrochoerus hydrochaeris | reverse complement strand
ATGAACGAAGAAGCAGGAATACATACAGGTGAATTACAAAGGCTATTCATGGAAATAATTAAGGAAAATTTCCCAAGCATGGGAAAAGAAAATGACATTCAGTTATGTGAGGCAAAGAGAACTCCAGCCACCTACAACCAAAACAGAGCTACACCCAGACATATAATAATCAAGATACCAGAAATTCAATATAAAAACAGAATATTAAAAGCCGTCAGAGAAAAGAAACAGATGACTTATAAAGGTAAGCCCATCAGATTCATGGCTGACTTCTCAACACAGACCATCAGATCAAGAAGAGCTTGGAGCGAAGTCTTCCAAGCCCTGAAAGAAAATAACCTCCAGCTCACATTGATGTACCCTGCAAAACTGTCACTAGAAATTAATGGAGAAACAAAATGCTTCCATGATAAAGAGGAACTGGGGGAGTTTGTGACCACCAATTCAACCCTACAGAGAATACTGAAGGACATTCTAGAGAGAGAGAAAAAAAATACCAGAATTTTAGGAACAGTGGCAGAAAGGCCTCAATGTGGGGCAGGCAGTAAAATGAAGGAGAAAACTAGACAAACAAAGGCAGAAAAATACCATAGCAGAAGGAGGCAGAGAAGAATGGCTAGAATCTCTAACATAGATGGGCTTGATACACTGTATTGTTAATAGTGCACCAGGATTTAAAACCCACATTACTCACACTACTCTGCTTAGATGTATTATATTCTGTTCCAGTCATTCTACCTGTACTAGATTTGAGGGCACAGACAGTAATCCTGAAAAATAACAGGATATAGTATGGTAATCATCATTCATTTCCTATTAACTTAATCTAAAGCTCTGTAAAACCTACACTGTTTTACCATGACTGATCATAATCGAATCTGGTTTGTTAGATCACTGTTTTGTATTGATAGATGTTATTCAAAGCTGTTATGATTGATAGTACCAAGTCTGAGAGTATAGGCAACTACACTGAAGATGACAAGAGTCACTGGAATACCCACTCTGGCTTGATTATTACTTGCCTTTGAAGTTTTATACTGTCTACAATGTTTTATTTTTACTAATATTGTATGTACTGCTATATTCAATTATACTGCTATATCCAATTATGCCTGATGATATAGTCAATTTTATTGAAGATAATAAGAAACAACACAGTAATCATTGTAGATCACCTTGTACTGTGGTTTTATATGACTTTTTGGTTTCACGTTTTTATAGGAATTTGTTTTATTTTGTCTTGCTAAGTTTTGTTTTTCTCTCTAATACAGAAAGGATAGAAATACATGTAGAGACTCATGCATGCGTAGCTGTTTACACTTTCACTGTTTGAATATCTACTTTGTATGCTTTAATTTTGTAACTTGAACAACTATTTCTAAGAGGATAATATGTAATTTATCGACTAGTGATTTCTTATTGTTTATCTTTTTTTTTTGAAATTCTGTATTATCTCTACCCTTTACATGCTTTTGTTTCTCTTTAAAAAAAAAAAATAAAAGAACCTACAACTTGGCAGACAGAAGTCCCAAGTCTGAGCATCAGTATTACAGTGGAGAAGTCAGAGCTTCTCTGATGTCTGGTGTCCAAATGCTGGAATATAGCAAGATGAGGAAAAAAAGGAGGAGGGAAATGGGTCCCCAGGACCCAAGAGGGATCTGAAGCCAGTATTGAACCTTGGGGGCAGCAAAGAGAGAGATTTCAATGAAGAAGAGCAAGGTGGCAAGTGTCACCTTCTCCTTGAGCTCTGAGTCACTGCTCAAACCTGTAGACATTCAGTGCCTATTGATGACCCCAGAGACCACCACAGAGAAACACACCAATGAAATGGAGCAGTGAACACAGCAGACTGCAGTGGCTGATGGGTCCAGTTCAGACGTCCCTCAGGAAAGGGTGATTGGAGAGGGACCAACTGAGGTCAGAATTCAGAGCAGCTGCAGGCCAACTCCATCCAGTAGATATAACTGTCAGGGGGAGGCTGCCAAGTTCAAGTCAGCAGGAAGTCAGGGAGCCAAATTCAAGCTGGCAGGGGGTGCATTGAGTTACAGGCTGAACAAATTGGTCTCATAGCCAGAAACCAGCCTGAACCTCAGTGGAACTAACAGTGTGGGCTTGCTGAGATTATCCACTGCCCCACTGTAAAGCTATGGCTGGCTTCCTGGGGTTAATCAACTCAGATCTATGCACATTGTCTATCAGTGATAGCAAAGACATTCCAAGTGGACAATTTTTAAATTTAATGGGTTTTTTTTCACTTTTTCTTTATATTGTTTTTCTTTTTGTTTTGTATTGTTTTTTATTGATTGTTCTTGTTTTTATATGAGTGTGAACATGGTTTCTGGTTTTCTTCTTGTTGTTCTGCTCTTGTTTTTATTTCTTTCTTTTCTCTTTCCTGTCTGTCTTTTTCACAAGTTTCCTAAAGTTTACAGAATCTTCCTTTGTTCTCCAACCGTGCTTCCAATCTCTTTCTTTTCTATTTCTATATTTTCCCCCCAACCCCTTTTAAATCTTCTTCCTTGTTGATAAAGTCACCATATTGAGAGCTTATTTACTGTACATGATTTTCTGGTTCATTTTTAGATTTTATTATATCACCACAGATCTAGTTCATATGACTATAGGAAATTAATAATGACCACAGTTTGTCATTTTCTAGGCTGTTTGATGCTATTGTTATTGCTGATTGTACTACTTTAGCCAAGATGACATAATTGTTCTAACCAGTTGTTCTTCCTGGTGTGCCAAGATTTAAATTGTCTAAGGATCATAAACAATACTATAGGCCAGTGTGAAAGAACCAGGGGCAGCAACTTCTCATCCCCAATAAATAGAAGAGATACAATCTTGGAACTGACTCAAAACACAAAAGCCACACCTGGAGGACGTCTCTAAGAAGCAGTCATTTCCTAAGAGTTCTAAATACTAGAAATAAAACCACTCACCATAAGCAATTTATAGGCATTAACCTAGTAATTAACCCCCTCCCCCCGCAAAAAAATAGAAAAGGAGAAGACACTTAAATGAGATGCAACCCCAGGCTTCTAGCTCATAAAAGGCAAACCCAGGGGCCAACAATGTGGAAAACTTTGAAAATCACCCACCTGGACTCTGAAGTGGCAACAATGACAAAGCAAATGAATAAGGTTTCAAGAAAAAAAGATCAAATCAGGAATAATTTCTCAAGGCCAGGGATATAGCTCAGTGGCAAAGTGCCTGCTTGGCAAGTGCAAAGTTGTGAGTTTGATCCCTGGTACAAAAAAAAAAAGAGGAAGAGGAAGAAGGTCGAGGATTTAGCTCAGTGGCATAAGGGTCTGCTTACAAGTGTGAGGTCATGAGTTCAATCCCCAGTACCAAAAAAAAAAAAAAAGAAGAAGAAGAGGAGGAGGAGGAAGAGGAAGAGAAAGAAAAGAAAGAAAGAATTTCTCAGATAATTATAGAGATGGTGACAATAATGAAAGACATGGTTAGAGACTCTAGAGCAGATACAGATTTTAAAAGGTGGGGGCTTAAGAAATGATAGAATTGATTCTGCCTGACAAGCTGAAAGTGCACCCAGTGGCCTCCAGCCATTGGAAGCTTTGGAACTTCACTGGGAGACTGGTAATATCTCACCCAGCCTCCCACATCACTGGAGGGTGCACCAGGAGATCCCTCTGGGCCTATCCAGGCCCCGCCCAGCAACTCCAGAGCTGACTGCAGCTGCCTGGCAAACTGAAAGTGTGCACAGCGCTCTCCAGCCCACAGGGAAGTTTGGCACTTCAATGGAGACTAGCCACTTGGGGTTGCTGGAGCCATCTGGTAAGGTATCTCTAAGGACCTCCACTCAAATGAGGAAATTCCCTGCAATAGGGAATAGTCTCAACTCAAGAAAAAACTGAGACCTTGCATTCAGTTTCCCTAAGGGAATATAGGAAAATGACAAAACGAAAGAGCAAAATGCAATCTCAATTCTCGAGCCCATCCCAAGCAAGTTTAGGAGACATGGACATAGAACAAAATGTAAGCCATACAGCTGAAACTCCTGAAATGATAGCAATTAAAGTAAAGAAACAACTCTGGGAAGTTATAAAAGAACTCAGATCAAGGGCCAGGGATTTAGCTCAGTGGCATAAGTGCCTGCCTTGCAAGCACGCAGTCATGAGTTTGATCCCCCGTACCAAAAAAAAAAAAAAAAAACTCAGATCAAAAATAATCTCCCAGGTAAAAGAAGAAATAATAAATGTGATAAAAGAAATGCCAAACACATCTAAAGAAGACATAGTTAAAAAATTAGAGGAATGATGCAAAAAGATGGAAACCTTGAGTGAACAATATAAGAAACAGAATGCATGAAACAGATTCAAAGAGATATGCAGAAAATCAAAAATTCCATTGAAAGTTGGCAAAACCACCTCAACAAAAGTGAAGATAGACTTTCAGACCTCAAAGACAAGATTGCAGCTAGTGAACAGGAAAGGAAAGATCTTCTAAAAATAACAAGGAATCAGGAAATAACAATTCAACAGCTTTAAGACGATGCAAAGAAAAACAACATAAAGCCAGGCACGGTGGCTCATGCCTGTAACCCCAGCACTCTTGGGAGGCTGAGGCAGGAGGATCATTGTGAGTTTGAGACCAGACTGGGCTACAAAGTGAGCTCAAGACCAGCCTGAACTGCATAGCGAGACTCTGTCTCAAAAAGACAAAAAAAAAAAAGAAAAAAGAAAAAGAAAAACAACATAAGATTGATAGGTATAAATAAAAAAGAAGGTGACAACACAAACAATATCAAGAGGCTATTTACAAAAGTAATAGCTAAAAATTTCCCAAACATGAGAATGGAAACTGACATACAGATCAGTGAAGCATATAGAACTCCAAATAGCCATAACCAAAATAAAACTACACCCAGACATATAATGATCAACATCCCAGAAATCCAACATAAGAATAGAATATTAAAAACTGCTAGTGAGAAGAGACAGATCACCTATAAAGGAAAGCCTATCAGAATCACAGCAGACTTCTCAACACAAACAATGAAGTAAAGATGAGAATGGAATGAAGTATTTCAGATCCTAAAGGAAAATGACTTCCAACCCAGGTTGATGTACCCTGCAAAACTCTCCTTCAAAAGGATGGAGAAATAAGATACTTTCATGACGAAGAATAGCTGAAGAACTTCATGACCACCAAACCAAACCTGCAAAGAATATTGAAACACATCCTAGACAGACATAGGAAAAAACCACGAAGCAAGGCAAACAATTAAACAGAATAGAGAGGCCAAGAATCAACAGTAGAATGATAACATGTCAAAAACAAACCTATATATATGTTATAACCATCAGTGTAAAAGGCCTCAATTCACCAATTAAAAGAAACAGACTGGCAGAATGGATCAAGAAACAACATCAAACCATATGCTGTACACAAGAAACCCATCTAACCCAAAAGGAAAGTCAAAGGATGGAAAACAATACTTCATGCAACAGGAACCAAAAAAAAAAAAAGCAGGGTTAGCTATTCTATTTGCAGACAATGTGAACTTCAAACCAAGAATGATCAAAAGAGATAAATAAGGTCACTACATACTAGTTAGGGGAAAGCTTCAAGAGGAAGAGATAACAATCTTAAATATATATGCACCAAATTTGGGAGCACCCAGCAATACAAAACAAATATTAACAGAAATGAAAAATCAAATAAGGGATAACACTATTATAATGGGATACCTTAACACCCCATTGACACAAAGAGACAGATCAACTAGTCAAAAAAATCAGCAAAGAAACAACAGAACTGACTCACTCCTGTGAACAACTAGACTTGGTGGACATATACAGAGTGTTCCACCCAACAACAACAGAATATACATTCTTCTCAGCAGCACATGGGCCATTCTTTAAAATAGATCATATACTAGCCCACAGAACATGCTTAAGTAAATGCAAAAGAATTGAAATTATCCCATGCATGTTATCCGATCATAGCACCATGAAACCAGAAATTAATGACAGAAGAAACTGCAAAACCCCCAAAACACATGGATATTGAATAATATGCTCCTGAGCAATCAGTGGGTCACAGAGGAAATTAAAGAAGAAATTAAACAATATCTACAAGCAAATGAAAATATAAATACAACTTACTGGAACCTGCAGGATGCAATGAAAGCAGTCCTCAGAGGAAAATTTCTTGCGATGAATTCTCACATTCAAGAAACCAGAATGAACACAAATAACCTGATACTATACCTCAAACATCTAGAAAGTCAAGCCCAAAGCCAAAAGAGGGGAGGAAATTATAAAGATCAGAGCAGAAATCAATGCAATAAAGACTATGAAAACAATACAAAGAATCAATGAATCGAGTTGGTTCTTTGAAAGAATAAATAAAATTGATAAGCCCCTAGCCAATCTTATTTTAAAAAGGAAAGATAAAACTCAAATTCATGCAATAAGGAATGAAAAGGGTGAAATCAATACAGACCCTGTGGAAATACAGAAGATCATCAATATCTATTTCAAAAACCTCTACTCTCATAGGCTTGATAACATGAAAGAAATGGACACATTCCTAGAAACATATGAAATACCAAAGCTATATCAAGAAGATGCTGAATAACCCAATTTCAATTAATGAAATTGAAAATGTAATTAAAACCTTACCAAAAAAGAAAAGCCCATGTCATGATGGATTCACTGCAGAATTTTACAAGAAAATCAAAGAAGACTTAATGCAACACTTCTCAGACTCTTCAATGAAATTGAAAGGAAAGCAATTCTCCCTAACTCATTCCTGGAAGCAAGTATTACTCTAATACCAAAACCAAAGAAATATCCAACAAAAAAAGATAACTACAGGCCAATCTCCCTAATGAACACAGATGCAAAAATCCTCAATGAAATACTGGCAAACAGAATGCAGCAAATCATCAAGAAAATTATACACCACAATGAAGTGGGATTCATCCCAGGAATGCAGGGATGGTTCAACATATGCAAATCAATAAACGTAATCCACCATATCAATAGAACCAAAAATAAGAATCACATGATCATTTTTATAGATGCAGAAAGAGCTTTTGATAAGTTCCAACACTCATTCAGGGTAAGAACCTTACAGAAAATTAGAATAGATGGTCTTTACCTCAATATGATAAAAGCCATCTATGACAAACCAATAGCCAGCATCATATTAAACAGCCAAAAACTGAAAGCCTTTACCCCCAAACCAGGAATTAAACAAGGATATCCATTATAACCACCAATATAGTGCTGGAAATACTAGCCAGAGCAATTAGACAAGAGAGAGAAATAAAAAGAGAAAGGATAGGAAAAGAAGTTAAATTTTCATTATTTGCACATGACATGATACTCTGCATAGAAGATCCCCAAAACTCCATTGAAAGACTTCTAAGTATAATAAATAAATTCAGTAATGTAACTGGATACAAAGTCAACACTCAAAAATCAATAGCATTCCTATACACAAACAACAAACTCACTGAGGGAGAAATAAGTGAAGCCACACCCTTCACAATAGCATCCAAAAAATGAAATACTTAGGAATTAATCTAACAAAAGAAGTAAAAGACCTATTCTTGGAAAATTATAATACCCTGAAAAAAGAAATTGAAGAGGATCTCAGAAAATGGAAAAACATTCCCTGTTCATGGATAGGAAGAACAAATATTTTTTAAATGGCTGTTCTCCCAAATTGTTATACGGATTTAATGCAATCCCCATCAAAGTACCACAAGTATACCGCAAAGATCCAGATAAATCATTCCTAAAATTTATCTGGAACCAGTAAAGACTTAGAATAGCAAAGGCAATTCTGAGCAACAAAGGCAAGGTAGGAGACATCACAATCCCTGACTTGAAGTTATACTACAAAGCTACTGTAGGACTGAGGATTTAGCTCAATGGCATAAGCACCTTCCTAGAAAATGTGAGGTCTTGAATTCAATCCCCAGTACCAAAAAACAAAGCTACTGTAATAAAATCAGCATGGTACTGGAATAAAAACAGGCCTTAAGATCAATGGAATAGATTCGAAGATACAACTACAACTACAAACACACTCGGCCACCTTATCTTTGATAAAGGGGCCAAACATGTTCACTGGAGGAGCAATAGTCTCTTTAATAAATGGTGCTGGAAAAACTGGCTCTCCATGTGCTGAAAACTAAAACTAGACCCATGCCTATCACCATGTACTAAGCTAAAGTCAAAATGGATCAAAGATCTAAATATTAAAACAGAAACGCTAAATCTGCTGGAAGACAAAGTAAGTAGGAATCTTGATGACATAGGGGTAAGTAGAGAACTCATGAACAAAAAACAAACCACACAGGAAATACTTCCCAGAATCAATAACTGGGATCTCATCTTATTAAAAAGTTTTTGCATGTTCAAAGAAATCTCCAACAGAGTAAAAAGGAAACCCATGAATTTTGAAAAAATCTTAGTCAACTGTCCCTCAGACAAAGGACTTCTGTCTAGAACATATAAAGAATTTTTAAAAATCAGACCCCTGAAATTCAAAGACCCAATCCAAAAATGGGCATCTGAGATGAATACACAATTCTGAGACAAAGAAATACAAATGGCAAATATATGAAAAAATGTTCAGCACCATTGGTCATTAGAGAAATGCAAATTAAAACCACACTGAAATTCCATCTCACTTCAGAAAGAATAGCCAGGATCAACAAAACTACCAACAACAAATGCTGGAGAGGCTGTGGGGAAAAAGGAACTCTTCTGCACTGTTAGTGTGAGTATAGACTGGTGCAACCACTGTGGAGGTCATTCTGGAGGTTCCTCAAAAAGCTGGGATTAAGAGTCCCATTTGACCTAGCTATTCCACTTCTGGGCATATTCCCAAAAGAATTGAAAACATCATATCATGATATGTGCACCCGTATTTATAGCAGCATAATTTGTAATAGCCAGATCTTGGAAACAACCTAAATGCCCATCAACTGAGGAATGGATAAAAAAGATGTGGTATTTTTATACAATGGAGTACTACTCAGCTATAAAGAATGATCACATTGAGATATTTATAAGTAAGTGGATGAAACTTGAGACCATACTCATAAGTAAAATAAATCAAATTCACATAAGTAAATACCGTATTGTCTTCCCAGTATAAGAAATGGTAAGAGCATATAAGATACAAAATCCTCAATAAAACCAGTGAAAGGGTAAGAATCTGCTCAAAGGGAAAAAAATAATATCTCAGGGAAAAGAAAAAAGGAAAAGAAAAAAATATCTAAATTTGTATCAACACACTTAGGATAGCTAAGATGATTGTGCTACAAATTCTATAAGTTTGTAGAACAAAGCAGTTAATATTCATAGGATTGGAACAATTTTGCATGTTTGTGTCAGGTGACTTGAGGAACTCTTGAAGCTCACTATGTAAAATATCAACCTTAGTTCTGTTCCTACCAACAGAACCTTAGTTCTGTTTTGAAAGCCTATATCGTCATTGTTTTGGGCTCTTTGCTATTGTTATTTGTCTTTTTTGTTTCTTATTTTTCTAGCAATCTGTTTTGTTTTGCTTTGTTTTTCCATCTAGTGCAGAAAGGATAGGTATACATGTAGAGGCTTATACATGCCTAGAACTTCTGAACAGTTTATGAGAATCGATTATATTATGTGTGATGAAATGAACAGCTACTTTGAAGAAAAACAGACATTATGGTATCCATTGCTGATTCCATACCATCATTCTTTGAAATCCAGTAATGCTTCTATTCTTTGTTCAGAGTAGTTTTAGTCTGTTTTGCATTGTTTAATTTCAACATATATGAAGGTATGGACAGCTGTTTTGCAGAGAACAAGATACATTATGACAACCATTGTTAATTTTCATATTGTCTGGTTTTGAAGGCCTGTAATGCCTTCATTACTCTGTTCTGATCAGTTTTATACTATTTTGTTTTGTATGAATTCATTGTGTATGAGGATATAGACAACTATTTAGAAGAAAACAAGAGACATTATATGGTAGCCACTGTAGATCTCCTGTTGTCTTGCTTTGAAATCTGTGTCACTTACACTGTTTTGCTTTTGATCTGCTTTGTTCTGTTTTGTTATGTTTAGTTTTACCCTTTTTTAAAATTAAAAAAAAAGAAATGATAGAACCATGAAAACCCAAGATAAGAAAGAAACAGAATCAATGAAACAGATTTGAACAGGTATCCAGCAGATTTAAAATTCCATTGAATGTATGCACAGCAAAACAAGCCAATGTGAGGACAGACTCTCAGGTATAGAAAACAGGATTGTAGTTAACAATCATGAAAAGAAAGATTCTTAAAAATAACAAAGGCCATTGAAAAATCAATCCAGTGGCTGTTAGATGATGCAAAGAAGAATAACATAAAATTGCTCAGAGTCAATGACAAAGCAGGAGTTAGTGCAAATGACATATTAAAAAAAAAAAAAAAACATTTACAGATGTTGAGGTAGACAACTTCCCAAGCAGGGAAAAATAATTTGACATACAGATAAGTGAGACATATGAAACTTCAATTAGCCATGATAAAAAGAAAAACTACACCAAGGCATATAATAGTCAAGGTTCCAGAAATTCAGTGTGAGAAGAGAATATTATCAGCTGTTAAAGAAACAAATCACCTATAAAGGAAAGTTAATCAGAATCTCAGCAGACTTCTCAAAACAAACTCAAGTCAAGGAGAGCTTGGAATGAAGCATTTCAAATCCTGAGAGAAAAAACTTCCAATCTATATTGATGTACCCCCAAAAAACATCTTTCAAAATTCATGGAGAAATAGGATACTCCATGACAAAAACACCTAAGTAAATTCATGACCATAAAAGTCAAAAGATGGAAAACAATACTCTATGCAACAGGAACCCAGAAGGAAGCAAGAGTAGCTATTGTATTTGCAGACAAAGTGGATATTAAGCCAAGACTGAGAAAGACAAAGAAGATCACTACATCCTTATAACAAAAAGAACAAACAAAAAGAAGAGATAACAATAATAAATAAATGTACACCAAATACCAGTGCACCCAACTATATAAAACAAATATTAGTGGAATGAAAAACCAAATAAGTACTAATACAGTTGAAATGGGGGACCTCTGTATCCCTCTGTCGCAAACAGATGAACTAGACAAAAAATCAACAAAATATCAGAACTCAACAAAACTTTTGAACAGGTGGACTTAGTAAATGTCCATAGAATGTTCTACCCCACAACATCAGAATACACATTCTTCTCACTGCACACAGGACTTTCTCTAAAATAGACCACATATGAGCTCATAGAAGATGTTTAAGTAAATGCAAAGGAACTGAAATTATTCCATGTACATTAACAAGTATAGCATGATGAAATTGGAAATCAATGGCCAAAAAACCTGCAAAAACTGCATAAACTCATGGAAATTAAATAACACCCTCCAGAACAACCAATGGGTGTCACAGATGAAATTAAAGAAGAAATTATAAATTATAAAGAAATTATAATTCTATAATTAAACAATACCACTAGTACAACATACCAGAACTTATGGGATGCAATGAAAGCAATCCTAAAAGGAATATTTATAGCAGTGAATTCCCACATATGAAAAACAGAGCAAGCTTAAATAAACAACCTACTATTGAACCCCAAGCTTCTAGAAAAAGGAGAGCAAGTTAAACCCAAAGTTCATAGGAGGAAAGAAATTACAAAGATCAGAGCAGAAATTAAAGCAATTGAGATTAAGGAAAAAATACAAAGAATTAATTAATTGAATTGGGTTTTTGAAAGATTAAATGAAACAGACAAAGCCTTAGACAACTGATATAGTTGGAAAAAAAGGGAAGAAAAGACTCAAACTCATGCAACTGCGTAAGAAATAACAGCAAGAATCAACAAATGGAATTATAGCAGACTACACAGCTTCTGTATAACAAAAGAATCAATCAATGGAGTGAGAGACAATCTACAGAATGGGAAAAAAATTTTGCCAGCTGCTTCTCAGAAGACTAGTAGCTAGAATATACAAAAAACTCAAAAAAATTAAACCACCTAAAATTAAAGACACAGTCAAGAAATGGGCAAGAGAAATGAACAGACACTTCACCAAGGAACATTTACCAATGATCAGCAAATACATGGGGCCTGTGGATACAGCTCAGTGGCACAGTGTCTGCCTGGCAAGTGCAAGGTCCTGAGTTTCACTCTCAGTACCAACAACAACAACAACAAAAAAGCCAAATATATGGTAAAATGCTCAACATCTCAGGCCATCAGGGAAATGCAAATTAAATTCCATCTTACTCCAGAAAGAATGGCAATCACTAAGAAATCGAACAGTAACAAACACCGGTGAGACTGTGCTGAAAAAGGAAACTTCATACATTGTTTATAGGAATACAAACTGGTACAAACATTATGGAAATCAGTAGGAGATTTCTCAAGGAACTGAAGTTAGAAATTCCATAATGACTAATAAAGTAAAAAAATTTCAAAAAGGTAAAAAGAAAAAAGCTTTAAGTCCAATTTTCTTTTTTTAATGTATAGCCACCACACCGTGGAAAGAACACCAGGGCATCCTCCGCCCACCCAGCTGTAGCTTTGTACCCGTTTTCCAATGTCTCCCATTTCTGTCCTCTGCTCCCCTCAACCTTGAGAAAAAATTAACCAGTGTAACTGTCAATTAAAAAAATAAAAATTTTCATTGTTATCAAAGGTGTGGTTAACTGGAAATTTATAGATTCATGGTATGGAGGAGAATTGGCTCAGCTTTCTTGAAATGATTATAAGTTAAAATCCTTTAAAAAAAAATCTATATCTTTTAACAGAAATGAAGTTTTAGTTACAGAGATGATTGTGGGTTGAGGCCCAGCTCAGCAAGAGAGCGAGTGCTTTGCACGCCCAAGGCCTGGGTTCCAGCCCAGCCCCAAACACACAGACACACAGATATGAATCATACATATCTAAACTGTGCTCTAAAAGTGAATTAATGAGAGCATGGACACAATATAATCATCCACCAGAAATGGCTAAATAAAATGAAAAATATGAAGGGCAAGTGCATTATTTATCTTGTTTCTGGAACTACCATAGTATCTAGCAAGATCATAGGTACTCAAAAATTTATTAAATCAGTTAGTATTCTGTTGAAGAATGTTTCTTGGCCTAGAAAAATGTTCATGAGAGAAGATTAAGTAAAAATGAAGACTACAACCTCCAGGATATAAAAGCTTTTTTTTTTTTTGTGGCAGTACCGGGGATCAAATTCATGACCTCACACTTGCCAGGCAGGCGCTTATGCCACTGAGCTAAATCTCCAGCCCAAAAACATATTAAAGAAAAACACATATTAAAGAAAAAATTGGGGGCTGGGGATTTAGCTCAGTGGCATAAGTACCTGCCTGGCAAGTGTGAAGTCATGAGTTCAATTCCTGGTACCGCAAAAAAAAAAAGTATGTAAAGAAAAAATTCATTTTGTGAATAGCAGTTTATCTCTAGATTATGGAGTTATGAGCATTTTATACCTTATTTACACTTGTCTTAATTCTCTCTTTCCTACAATAAAGAAGTGATTTTTAATTTGGAAAAATTACTTTTACACAAATTTGTTTTACATAAATTATAGTAACAGAAGGAAAATGTTTATAATGTTAGGTGAAAAATGTAGAAAATTTCAAAATGATCTCACAACAGTTATACACAAAGCAAATAAATGAACAAAATAAATAGGAAATAATCGTGCCAGAGAAATAGTTGTCTCCCAGTGATATCATCCAAGGAAGCCAGGCATGGTGGCGCATTCCTGTAATCCCAGCACTGAGGCAGGCGGAAGGTTGCAAGTCTGAGACCAGCCCGGGCTACAAAGCTAGCTCCAGGCCAGCCTGAACTGCACAGCAAGACCCTGTCTCAAAAAAAAAAAAAATCATCCAAGGAATAATTTTCTTTTTTTTTTTTTTAACCCAGGAATAATTTTCTACCTTTCATTTAATTCCTTAGGAGATTTTTCCAATGTTCTAATATAAGTATATACTCCATTCACTGTAAGAAAAAATTAACTTTCATTTTCAAGAAATATGAATATTGCATTGTATTCAAGCAAAAATAACAGGGGTTATAAACCACCCAGGTGCAATAGGAGGAAGATGGTGGCGTTACAGAGACAGGCCTTAGAGCATGGACCGGCCGTTCTGCAGCGTTTGGGGAGGCGTCCGACTCCTCAGTGACTGACTGGGAGAGGGGGCGCATTAACGGGTACCCGGAAACTAAGAAAAGGAGATTGTTTTCAGTATGAGATTTTAAGTACAGCTTCTAAGTCTTTTGAAGAAATATTACTGTTATGAGCCCCAAGTCATTGCCACTTATTCACTGCTCTTAAAAGCAACCTTGAGCTGAGGCATAAATGGCAAGGCATTTGTGAAAAACCTGCGTGCTCCTCTACAAATCAGAAAAGAAGTGCTTAAGTCAAGCGCTAATTGTCCTGTGCAAAGTGACGTTGTTGCCTGAGGATGCGCAGCTGGAGGGAGGCCCTGGTTCCCGCCCACCCGGGCTCTGGGCTCCTCCCTGGGCCTGGTGCCCGCTCCTTGAGAGGGCACCTGTGAACCCCGTGAAGACGGACATGATTACTGTGCTGTATCCTGCTCTGTGAGTAATCCAGTTCATTACGGTGCTTTTCTACTACCGATTTGTTCTGCTTGTTATTTTCAAAGGGAAAAAGAGAAAGTGTGAAGACTGGCTGTCTACGAGATGCAAGAAGCAAAAGCGAATTCAGACAATCCTCAAAACGTGTCACCGTCTCAGACGTAACACTGACTTTTGAGGGTGAAAGATGTTTTCAGACTACCTTGACTCCAACAAAAAGTGCGACAAACATATCCAAAGAGATGAGTGATATGACCTCTAAAGAGAAGAAGGCTGATTTTAAAAACACAGCTCTCAAAACTGTAGAAGCCAGGTATGTGAGGAAGGAAAATACTGTTAGAATTCTAAATGTAAACTAATGGAAATAGATGTGCGTTTTAAGGTCCTTGTAACTCAGATACAGTGTAAATAAACACTCATACAGTCAAGTTGTAACTATCTACATTTGGTTCACACTTGGCTGAATTTCATTTACACACCAGTTGTTAACATCAGTTGGTATTTCTGGCTGGTTGGCCTGGTGCCAATTGAGTGCTTTAGAGAATATATTGAAATCCCAGTGTTCACATTTAGGAGTTGTAACATTGAGTTCTAGAGTGATTGTGTGTACATTTTTTTTACCTCTATACTTCCCTGTATTTTCTTCTCTCTCTACCCTCTCCATATCTCTATATTCTCATACTTTGAATTTATAGTAATTTGTAAAAACTTTTCATAATTGTAATAGTTTTATTAAAAATTTGACTGCATGCTGAATGCATGTGAGCACTGTAGTATTGTAAAGATAATCCGGGTTAGCAACTAAAGAGAAAAAAAGATCTAAATGTTTATATAATAGGATGGGTGCAGTGGCACACCTTGTAATCCCAGCTTCTCAGGAGGCTGAAGCAAGCAAATTGCTTGAACCCAGTTGAAGACCAGTGTGGGAAATGTAAAAAGAGCTTGTCTTTAAAAGGAAAAAAAAAAAAAAAAAAAAGCTTATATAAGAATGAAAATAGAAGGCCAGGGATTTAGCTCAACAGCATAAGCACCTGCCTGGCAAGTGTGAGGTCGTGAATTTGATCCTTGGTACAAGAAAAGAAAAAAAAAAAGAAAATAGGAATGCAATTAATTATGTCTACTTTTTAAAGAAATAAAAAAAAAGCAGTAGGGCAGGGGAAAACAAGAAAAATGAAAATTTAACCTAAGAAAAAGAAATTAACTGGAAAACTTTTTTTTTTTAGTACCAGGGATTGAACTCATGACCTAGCGCTTGCCAGGCAGGCGCTCATGCCACTGAGCTAAATCCCTGGCCCCAATTAGAAAACTTTTAAAGAATTTAATGTGCTAAAAAGAACTTGGTTTGCTCTTCAAAGAGAAAAACAAAACTAGAAAACCACTGAGATGGCTACTTAAAAACAACAGTAAAATTGAAAACTTAAAAAGGGTCACATCAACTAATAGGAATAACAATAAAATGTTACTGAAAAATTTATATATAATTCTGCTTGAAAAGCTTGGAAATTCTAAATTTAGTAAACAACTAACAAATAGGCAAATTGACAAAAACTGACACAATAAAAATTTGAGAACTCAAAGAAATAGAAAGTGATTACCAAACAACTCCGACTAAAGGAAAAGCAGAGTTTTGACATTTATTGAGCATTTCTTAGAAATTCTACAATTGGCTCTATTTTGTGTAATGTTTTCTTTTAATAGCAATATCAGAAAAATGTTTTGTTTCCCCAATTTCCTGAAGCTAGTAATTGATCTGGCTTCTAAAGCCAAAGATGCTATTATAAGAAAGAAAATTCTAGGTTAATCCTGTTTGTGATAATAAAAGCTAAATTATTAGAATCTCAGCAGCAATGAATGAAGAAAGCTTAATCATATAAATATGAAAGAGCAGAAAACTCATGATCCTTTAGACACATTTGACAGTTTTTCTTTCTTCTCACTTGGTACTGAGGATACTGAACTTAGGGCCTTAACACTGAGCTATGTCTCCACCCTTTTTTAATTTTTAATTTTGAGACAAGAGTCTTAAGTCACTAAGTTGCTGAAGCTTGGCTGGAATGTGTGATCTTCCTGCCTCAGCCTTCCAGAATGCTGAGTTTACAGGCATGCACCACATGTCTGGCCACAAATTTGTACACTTGATGACAGGAAAGATCCACAGAATAGGTTTCCCTTTGTCACAATTAAGAATATTTACTTTAAACCAAAGCCTATATTATTTTTAATGAAGAAATTTTAGGGCTGGAAGTATATAGCTCGATGACAGATAACTTGCGTGAGCCCTGGGTTAGACTTCTCCAGCACAAAGGAAAAGGAAGGGGAAGGTAAAGGGGAAGGAAAAAAGGTAAAGAGAATAGAAAGAAAAGGAAAACAAGTTCTAGAAGTGTGGTATTTAAAATGGAATAAATTAAGAATATTCCTATTAATATGTCTATGTAATATAATTTAAGAGGTTCTAGCAATTATCATAGGACAAAGAAATGTAAAGAAAAAATAAAAATTTAAAAATATCACTCTTGGAGCCAAGCGTGATGCTGCATGCCTATAATCCCAGCATTTGGGAGGCTGAGGCAGGAGAATCACCATGAGTTTGAGTTCAAGGCCAGCCTACATAGCAAGACTGTCTCAAAAAAAAAAAAAATGCAGCTAAGTGCTTTAAGCTATATCACAAAAAAAGAAAAGGATAAATTATTTTGAACTAAAATAAGTTGGAAGAAAATAGAATGGTGTCATTGCCTCAGTGACAGGATACAGAGAAAAGTTTGTTTCTTGTCCACTGAAGCAACAAAAGTCATTTTCAATGACAAAGTCTGATTCATTCACTCAGTGTTTACCGAGCACCTCCTACGCGCTAGGCACTGAAGATATGGCAGTAAAAATACCAAGTCCCCGTCTCTTGAAGTGTTTTATTGTAGTGGAGGAAGCAGATCATAAACAAATGCTGTAATAATGGGAAGGGGCAGCAGGTGATTAAGGAAGGCCGGAGATATTTCACACAGGTGGTCAAGGGCAGCTCACGAGGAAGGACATTTGGTCAGAGAACCACGGAGGTACGCAGCTGCAGGGGCATAATTCTGAGTTGAATAAAAATGACAAATATCTGCCAAATAATTTACATGCATACATATGTAATGTACATAAAACAGACTGCCAATAGAGGAATAATCAATTATATATAAGTAGCTAGTGGGAATTTTTGAAAGATCCAATTAACCAAACAATTTAAAAACAGGAATAGAAAATTTATTCCAGAAGACACATTCTTGAAGAGGGATCAATCTCACTAATAATAAAGTAATACAAGATAAGCAATTACCAGTCGGCTTTTCATTGGACGTCTGCAGTGTTTATGATGTTGCTGTAAATGGTGAGGAGCGTTCTGCAGTGACTTGGCAATTCCAGCTACAAACAGTTACACCCCTTGACAGAAGAATACGTATCACAGGATAAGTCAAAGCAGCTTGTTAAAACACAGTGTGTCCTAGTTAAAATCTTAAGTAATTTAAATTACTAATAGAAGAATGGCTAGAAAATAGTGTATTAACTAGGTGAAAAAGTTGATCTTCATAAAAAGCAATAGGCAGAATTTCGATGAAAGGAGTATATGCCTAATAAGGATTAATAAGTTAAAAAAGTACATTTCAAAACATGTGTGTATAATAGTATTTTATTTCTGCACCAGGATGGGGGGCACCACAGTTTGAGCATAGTTGTTTAAAGGTGTTATTAGTGTAGCTATTGATAGATGTTGCTAGGTTCTGCTAGCCTGGGGTTTAGCTACATCCTCCCAACTTGGTACCGGACCCAGAGTAACTCTTGTTGCTCCAAGAGTAACTTCTGCGTTCTCCTTCTCATTCCAGAGATAAACCTCCTGCTGCCTTTTGCACATGCTCTGAGCCCTCTCCAGTCCCAAGCCTCCACAAACACCCAAGCCTCCCCGCCAGCCTCCAGTAAATCTCTCTGTCTCCTGTTTTACACAGGCAGATGCTCCTTCAAAAATCAGTTAATGTGTCACTCTGCCAACCTGCCAAACTCCTCCCCCAGCCCAGACTGATAAAAGTAGTCCCACTTCTGAGTTCTCTTCTGAGAGCCTCTGTACCCCCTGCCCCCTGAAGCTCTCCCATGCCCACATTGAAGGCCTCCTCCTTTGTCTCCTTATCTCTTTCATTTTCTCTATGCTGCTTCAGATTGAGTGCCAAAAATACTCAATCAGATGTTTCTATGAAACTCTTATTATACAATTGATTGCATGTGGAATTTTAAAAGCAAATTGATGTAGGAGTCATTAATTGGAAGGCAATTTCACGTAGCAACTAGAGAATGAGCTTTGCAGTTAGATGACTGAGTTCGTCTGGCAGTTAGATGACTGAGTTCGTCTGGCTCCTCTAACTTGCCAAGTTCCTTAACTTCTTCAGGACTCAGATTTTTCATCTGTAAAATGGGAAAAATACCAACCATGTTGACCTGGTGCAGAGATTAAATAGCTGATGTTTTAAAAGGTCCCAATGCCAGTAGGATGGTGATTGTCAGAGAGGAAGGAAGAAAACAGGAAGGAAAAAGAAACAGCAGAAAGTAAAAGAGGAAAGAAGGGAAGAATCAGAATCTAGAGTAAACTTTTAAAAATCTAATATAGATTTAACTCCTATTAAATAAAGTACTAAGATGGTTCTATGCCTTGCAGGACCTCTAAAGTAATCTTTCCATTGGTGATGCGACCCAATAAACTGAACCTAGGGAAGAATTGGGTGAGGGCAACACAAAGCTTACTCATAATTTTTATTGTAATAAAAAAAGGAGATTGTCAATGAAAGATGAGGATATTTTGATGTATGATGAAGTCCACAGAAGGCTAAATTTAAAGTAAAAATTATTTTAACTAAATGCAAAAGGAAATTTTATTATGGAGTAAAATAGGATAGCAATCAACCAATGAATTAAAAATAATAAGTACATATTATTTTTTTAAAACAACTTCTTTTTTTTGGTACTGGGGATTGAACTGATGACCTCATGCTTGCCAGACAGGCACTTATGCTACTGAGCTAAATCCCCAGCATAAGTACAATGATAAATAACAGAACTGGTTTCTGTAGGCTATGGAAGCTGCCCCTGGAAACGTCTCAAAAAATAACCTTAAGGGTTGGGAATATAGATCAATATTAGAATGGTTGCCTTAGCACGTACCAGGTTCTGAGTTACATTCCTAGTGCTGCAAAAAACAAAAAAAACAAAAAACACCAACCCCTCCCCCCAGTCCTGTATATTTTGTCTTCTGGAGACTACAGATATTCTGTGATGGGGCTAGACCTTTTTATATTTCTAATTATTATATAATTTTAATTATTTAGAAAATCTATTGCTTAAACAAATGAAAGGATACATGCTAAAGTAAAATAGAACTGCGTTCTGGGAAGTCCTTAAAAAAGTGTAGTAGGAATGAAACAGATATGTTGTAGAATTCTGAGAGAATCAGAAACAAAAGCATATAAAGAAATTGGGACGTCTTAGTTGCTCAGTAAATGATCTTTACTGCCACTAATAATTCATTTCCAATTGTGGATTAAAGAAACAAGTCTCTCGAAAAATAGCTTACATAAAGCAGCTTAATCAATTGTGTGTTGTTAGTCAAAGCTGGCTTTCTTTTTTCCTAGTGAAGTGGGAGTCAAGGGAAACAAAGGCACGTAAGTGATCTCTAGGAGAGCCACAGACTTGAAATGTTTGCTTAGCCCCTAGGCACTGCATTTCTCACATTCCAGAGCCTCCAGGTCCAAGTGCCAAGACTCTGAATCTTCTCTGCTCTCCAGTGAAGCGCTGTCTGACCTCTAGGGTTCCCGTACAGTGTCTCTCAAAAGAATACTACCTGGAAACTTGTTAGAGATGGAAATCTGGGAGCCCTGCATCGTCTCACTGAATCATAAACTCTGGGGAGGAGACACAGCGCTCTGTAATTTGCTGGGCTGCTGAATAATTCTAACATGTGCCCAAATTTAAGAACAATTTCTTTGTTGAGAAACCAGTCCTAGACACAAAATGGAGTTTAACAAAGATGCTTCTCAAAATAAGGATTTTTTTTTTTTTTTGGTACCAGGGATTGAACTCATGACCTAGCCCTTGCCAGTCAGGCACTTACACCGCTGAGCTAAATCCTCAGCCCAGGATTCTTCTTTATAACCATAAGAAAGAATATTGGATCAAACTTAAAGGGGCATTTTTCCAGGAATCTTTTCTATATGAAGAAGTGCCAAGATAGATGATAGATAGATAGATGAAAGGATGAAGATTTTTTTTAAAAGGAGGAGAGAATAAAGAAAGGATAGAAAAAAAGAAATTACTAGTCAGAAATAGAGAAAGGAGTCAGTAATATAAAATGCAGAGGGCTGAACATGGTGGCACACACTTGTAATCCCAACACTTGGAGGATAAAGCAGGATGATTTCAATTTCAAGCCCAGCCGAGGCAATTTAGCAATTTAAAACAGCACTGTCTCAAAAAAAAAAAAAAAAAAAAAATAGACTGGAGACACAGTGCATTGCAAAAGCCATGGGTTCAAAGGTATCTGGGAGGAAAAAGAATGTGAATAATAAAAGCAGATGTCCCTCAGTAATGACCACACATGTCGCTATTACCTAAATACCATTTAATAGAAAAGTCTAAAATTTCTTAAAACACAAACATGACAAAACAATCCATCTAATTTCGCAATTTGTCGTAACTAGTTACTGATCAAGTCTGGTAACTCGGATCTTTTCCTTCTCCTTTGTTTCACTCTCTCTGCTGAAATACAAGCAAGGTCCTCACCCACCAACGCTTCAGAGGCACTGATCATAAATCAAAATCTCACAAAGGCAACTGCTTAAGTCATTTCAGCTTCTTTCCTTGCTCTTTTCCATATAGTGAATGCTCTGAATCATTACATTACAAAAAGAACTTTGAAAACTCATTGACAAACTTTACTTTTTAGTACAGTTTTAGATTTACAGAATAATTGAGCAACTAGAACATACATTTCCATATACTCATCTTCTTCACACATTTGCTTTCCATCTCCTCAGTTTTCTTTATTAATATCTTATATATAACAATCAATGAAACAATACTGACATGTTATTATTAGTATAGCCCTTGGTATACGTTAAGGCTCATTCTTGGCTATACAGAGCTATAGATTTTGACAAATGCATAATAACATGTATCCACAATTACATCTTCATATAGAAAAGTTTCACTGCTGTAGAAAACCCCTCAGTATTAAATTGGTTTTTAATTTTTTAAAAAAATATTAAGAACTGCAAAAATAACTCAAGTTGTTAGGACAAAAAATGCCTGCAGATGCTGTTTTATTACTCTTTCCATTATGATCACTATTATAAAGGAGAATATGAACCTAATATATAGACAGCAAAAATCATAACATTTTAAATATATGAAGGATTTTATAATATAGCAGATCTCAAATTCTTCAAAGCTTCATCCTTTAGCTTCTTTTGCCATTAATCTAATAAGTCTGCTGCAGAGAACTAGATGAAGAAAAAAAACAAATTTTTATTCTAAATAATCCTCCTAAGCTCCATTTAATCAAACCTGGGTTCCTTTTACTGCCTATTTGCATTAGGAACATAATTACTAGCTAGAATCTAATTTGAAAATGTTAATTATGAATGAAAGATGCAATATTCTAAGAACAGAAGGGAAGTTACTAGGGCTTTATTCCAGGAATATTTGTAGGATTTATTCAGGACTATGAAGTTGATAAATAATTTCTGTACATTATGTTTCTTCCCCAAAACCATGGCACAATGGAAAAAAATTAAACAATGACTTTCTTAAATATTCTGTCCTCAGATTCACTTTTATTAAAAATATAAATTAAGCACTTTAAATCTAGATCTGATAAAGAGGATAGAGACTTCAACTTTTTGATACTGTCTCTCTAGGTCCTTTAAACATGAAGCACTTACTTTACGATGCATTTATATTCCTTCTTGTACCATGCCAATACTGCTATCATGATTCTTCTCTGTTTTAAAAAGGATAATAGCAGCCTTTATTTTAATTTACTCCTATATTTTAAGGTACATCTACTTTATATTCCTCAGCCTCTTAAAACTTATCGTTAATCTCAGCCTTCACTTAACTCATCAGACCTCTTTGGCACAGACTATATGAATACCTATGTGCAGAGTCTTCAGGAAACTGCTATTTTAAATTTACTTTCTGAAAGATTCATTGTATAATTTAAATTGATTATATTTTCTGGTCCTTTCCAATGAATCATTATTATGTCTTTGCACAATTATCTGGGAAGATGCTTTCCAAAGGTGATTGCTCTTCCTAAACTTCTTTTTCTTAAACAGCAATATATGAAAAGTATTTGAAGACAAAAGGATCTGGTGAAAATTAAGACTCACATTTATATTTTAGTATGTCAAAATCTAAATACATTTATATTTAGCATAGTTAAGAAAATATTGGTTTTAATTACGATTAATTTTAAAAATCAGGAGTACTAAAATGAAGCTTTTTAAAAATCCAAGTATTTTATTTCTTTTTTGAAGTACATAGTAGAAATTGGATCCAAAGCCTTCTCATTGAGCTATATCCCCAGACTTTTTATTTTATTTTATTAATTCATTTATTTATTTGAGACAGGGTCTCATTTAGTTGCTAAATTGCCAGGCTAGGCTTAAACTTGAAATGCCCCACAGTCTCCTAAGAGTGACAGGCATGTATCGCCATGTCTAGCCCATGTACATTTCTGAAAGTTAAATTATCCGAAAACCTGACTGTTAGCCTCCTGATCTACTCTAATAAGACATGTAAGGTATGTTCTTTGCCTACAAGATTCCTGAGAGCCCCTCTCCCCTGCTCACGGTCATAGAGATGGTGGTGAAGAAACTAGTAGAGGTCGGCAGCTTCTAATCCATCCAATCCAGGATTTTTTCACAGCTCTCTGTGAGACTGTATTTCCAACAAAATGAGCCCTATTTACTTCAACCTCTGAACAACAGTTAGCGTCTCTCAGTCTCCACCCAAAAAGGGCTAAGGGGCAGGAGGGTTAGGGAAGCCACAGCCTCACTGACTGACTGGTGAGATACACTATAAAAAAACCAGATTGTATATTATTACATACCATTCACTTTTATGGCTTTTACAGGTTGGCAACCTGTAAATAAATAACTTTAATATCATAATCAATAATAGCCTAGTCTTTCTAAACATGATTCATTATTATCTACAAACCATTTAGGAAATAACTACTTATCTCATACCTATTAATTCTTTTATAAATATTTGTGTTACACTGGAAAATTTTTGAAATGTTGGGTTTGTTTTTACAGGAGCATAAGAACTGATTCAGACACTTCAGGTATGGAACAAATTCCACTATATGTTTTATTATGAGCCTTGTTTTCCAAGAGTCACCTGGAGTAGATAAGAGCAAAGGAACACAGCTAGACTTTGTTTTTTTGTTTTGTTTTGTTTTGTTTTTTGCACTTTTCCTTGGCTTTTCTCCTTTCTGAGAGCCGGACAGTGGAGAAACTCTTCCTCAAATCCTGTCCTCCCACTGTCTTCTGAGTGACAGGCATTACTTAACGTTTCTTTTTCTATGCTGGTACCATTCAAGTTTCTGGCTCCTTGGATCTAACTCATAATTCCCGAAGCAAGGCTTGTTCTGCAGACAGGCTCCAGATTGCAATAGTAATAAGACCTCCCATGCTTGCTGATGGGTAAGGGGATTGTCCACAACTTAATGTTTGCAAAATTAAGATCATTTAGCTCCTCTTTTCTTCCTCCTTACATCTTTAGCCTCTCACTATTGGTGATGGTATTTCATATTGGGGTGGAGGGTGAAACACAGTTTTTTCTGTATATACTCCCAGGTCAAAGAATCTTTAACTTGTCACAGCAAACATTTACACGAGGTTTATGTAGGGATCTTTCCCTTTGCAGTTACTTTCTAACCTGGGCAATGGACTGGGCCTCAGCTTTAGTCATGCACTTATTTATGTAGATTCTTTTAATATTGTATAAGAAACACAGAGCAATTTAACTCAGTCCAAATGAAAAGCAAAAAATACTACCACTTCAAGCTGGGCATAGTGTGCCTACCTCTAATCCCACCTCTCAGGAGGCTGAGGCAGGAGAATCACCATGGGTTTAAGGCCAGCCCAGGCTACATAGTTCAAGGCCAGCCTCCACTACAGGATGAGACTCTGTCTCAAACAAACAAACAAACAAACAAACAAACTATTACTTCAAAAATCAAGATATTTGAAAGTATTTATAGGCACATTTATAGGACTCAGTCCTACAAAGGAGGACTGATAAAACAGGTTTTTATAAAATACAGACGTCTTTAGGTCTCCCTATTCATTACTGGTGTCCAAAAATACCAGATGAACTTTACCATACTGTGATGCCTATATGGCAATCTGCAGAATCAAAACCAAGAACACTGTGGGAAATGCTATTGTAGTTTATAAGAAAAATGTAAAATTGCCTTTCCAGTTTATAGAATTTTTATCTATTAACTTCTACCCTAAATTATACTTCACAAAGAAATCAAACTGAATATTTAGAAATGTCCAGTATAGCAAATATTTTCCTCCTATTTGCTAAAGGCAAGGATAATCCAGTGGCACCCTTCTTACTAGTATTCTAATTAGTATAGATTATGTACATGCTGAGAATTCACTTATTCAGCGTGGGTTTTGAAATTAACACCGGGCATTGATACCATTATCTTTACCTATGTGTAACTAATTCTTTCACCTATCATCTGATACACACCCAATGTTTAAGAGCACCTTGATGGGTTAGTGGTAGATCCAATGCTTTCACAAACTCAGGTTTGCTCAGTTGAACCAGTGTTCCGTGCCTGTTTTATATGAAGTCTCTGGGAGGGAGGAGGGAGGAAGGAAAGGAGAAGGAGAAAGAAAAAGAGAGACATTACCTGGCCTTAAGACATGTACACAAATATCATAAATCACCATATTATTTAATAGCATAAGTTATTTTCATTTACTAACATAAATGATTACATAAGCTTTAGGAGAAAAATGGAGACTGCATTAGCCTAGAAAGAGAAATCAAAAGAAGCTTTAAAGAGACAAATCTGAGTTAGAAAAGAGGACATGAGGATATCTTGGATAAAGAAGATGGTATAATTCAGATCAAAGAAATGGACAGGTCAGTTTAGGAGTCTTGGTGGACACAACTGGAAAGCAAGGCAGGAACCCAGTTATGGAAAATTTGAATCTCATTTAGAAATTTGAATACAGCATTGGGAAGCTAAGAAGGAGCTAAACTATATAGTGAGACCCTGTCACAAACAAACAACTAGATTGAAAGAAGGGCATGGTCACAGAGTGGACAAGTTATTGATGATTGGCTTATGGAGACAAGAGAAAAAAACTGGGAATAATAGTTTGGGAAACCACTTGGGGAAAGGAATTGGAGGAAGTTTGGAAAGGAAAGATGAAGAATTCAGCTGTAGAACACTAGAGCTAGAAGAGCCCCAGGTTTATGTCCTAACTTCACTTCCTGTGTCACATGAACAGTTCATGTTGTCTATATGGCCTCAGTTTCCTCAACTATAAAATGTGTGTGCACATGGTGGGGCGTTGGGACAGGAAGGGTGTGACTAGTTGTCACAAGGCCCTTTTGGCAGTTAGGAGCTGATATTCTTGTGGTCCTGGGTGCCTATCTTTGTGAAGCTAGCAGGCAGCTTGAAATAGAGCTCTGGAAACCAGGAGAGATACAGCAAATTATAGCAAAATCCTACTTTGAGTTTCTAAGATCACAAAGAAAATGCAAATACAAAATTGGCAAAATAAGAAAAAAAATTGGCACAGTTTCCCAAGAAGTATTAACCATTTTCTCTGTTTGTTTTCTTTCATGTACTTTCTTTTCTACTTTCTACTTTTCTCTCCCATGTCTTTCCTTTTTTTTTTCTTTTTTCTTACTTAGGCTTGAATAGTCTTTCAGTTCTCCCCTTGATTAGCATTTCTTTTCCCCATTTCACCCTCCTCTGACTCACTTTTATCCCTTCCATGCACTGTTATTAACCCATAATGCTCTTCACACCAAGAAAAACAAAGTTTAGCCAAGTCTTAATCCCTCATCTCATTAAATTTAATCTAAGCATAGACTAAAAATGAGTATGTAATTCCAATTTCTACTTTAGGTAGAAGCCAGACTAATAACTGCTCCCCCACTGATAAAAACCAATTCCTGGCATTATTCAGCTCCTCTGATTGGCATTGGCATTCACCCAGGTCCTGTGCCACACTGGTTGGGAGCATGAACTTTAAATTCACCTTTCTCGCCTCTCAGCAGCTTCAGTTATGTTTTCCCCTCTCTGCTAAGGTTCTGAAAACGTGGCACTTCAAACACAGTTCTTATGGCAATGAACCACTGGCAGATGCCAGGCTGAGCTTATCGCTCTGGATCTGAGTTCATCTCTCCTCTATTTTGACTTTTAATTTCTTACCTTTCTAAGCTTTATTCTCCTTAATTTTTCCATTTCTTTGTAGGGAACACAAGTGATAGGCTATGAGACTTTGGTATTTTCCCAAGATGGAAAGAATGAAACAGAGGATAAAGATTTAGTGGATGGAGGAGATTACTTGTGAAACATTGAGAGTTTGGTTTTTTCCCCTAGCTTTCTTTTCCACTTTCCTCTTGATATTATAAATCAAATTCCTTAGACTCTTAAGCAGCCAGGTTCACTCTCTGTTTATGAAACTGAGGCTAAAAAGAAAGAAAGGGAAGCCTTAAAAAGGAAATAAGTTTGTAAACTCTAACAGTGAGCTCTGGCTAGAGAAGATAAAAACATTTTTGATGACATGGTTTGAAACATAGTTTGAATTCAAGACCTAAATTAAGTTCTTTCTCCTGTGCCTTTTTCTTTCCTGTTTTTATATCCCCCTTTCTTTCTCATTTCCTCTCTCCCGAGCTCTAATGATATCTCTTCATCTTTTCCTTTTCCCCTCTCGCTTTCCTCTACACTCATATCAAATCCTCTTCTAATTTCCTGAACCTTCTGCCTCATCTGTCTCCTCCTTTCTCAGGGGAAAGAATGTGAGGAAAGGAAAGCAAACAGAAAAATACAAAATCAGTGGAAAAACATGTAAGACAATGTAAGGGTAAGTAGATTTTAAAAATTATAAGCCTGATACTGGGCAAGGTGACACACACCTGTAATACAAGCATTTAGGAAACTGAGGCAGGAGGATTGCTGTGAGTTTGAGCCAGCCTGGGGTACAGAGTGACAGCCTATCTCAAAAAAAAAATGCCCTTTTAGAGATTTAATGAGTTATGACACTTAGATATTGTTGATCAGTTGACTCTTTTTTATTTGTTTATTTTAAAGGGAATAGAACAATAAAACCAATCAAAGCAAACCAGTGTAAAAGATACAGGACTTCAAAACATTATGAAATCAATAGCAGTTACCATAATCCCTGCAAAATAACTGCAGATAACTTTGGACATAGTAAAAATCAAACAGAACAGAATAGAATAAAAACAAAAACAAAACAATGAATGCATTAAAGGGCTTCAAAAGAAGTCTATAGTAAATCCAAAATTGCTGCCATAATATATCTTGCTATCTTTGAAATAGCTGCTCTTGCCATCGGATTTGACATAAACAAAACAAAAGAGAATAAAGCTCAATCCAACAAAAAAATGGAAATAATATAGGACTTCCAAAACAAGACCATGGGGAATCAACAATGGCTGCACCCCTTAGAAGGAGATCCCTCTAGATGCCATACTGCGTACCACTATCCTCTGCACCTATGATCAGACTACTGGCCCTAGACTGCAATGTTAGTGGAACACCAAAGCACCACAGGCATCCAATTGCATTTCACCTCTACAGCTATCATCACAGCCTGTGTTTCTCCTGATAAGCTGGTCGCTTACTGCAGAGTGGGGAACGACTACTTGTTTGCTAACCCATGTGCCTGAAGGGGCTGAGTTCTGTCTGTTCAGTCCAGCTGTGGCCCACACACGGTGCTGGTTCCCAGACTGGGCTTGCTTGCTGGTGTGGCTTTGTTCTCTCTCTTCCAAGTCTGTGAGTGGTGCTGACTCACAGGGAGAGGCTGGGGTCTCTCAGTGTCATTCCAGCAGCAGCCCACACATGGCACTGGTTTCCAGACTGGGCTTGCTTGCTCAATCAGTTGACTCTCTTAATCACACTGCTGCTACTGTAGTGACCCCTCTCATCCTCAGACATAAACTTCTTTACTCCCTCACCATGGTATTTCCCAACCTGCCTTCTTAGACTCACTAATGCAGCCAAGACCTCTGCCTTTCATACCAAAATTGCACAAATATTTTTAGATTCTCAAAAGGGCCGTCACACACAGTTGTGCAGCTTGTATACTTCATGGTGTAGGATGCACCATTCACATTACAGCTTATGTATAATCTATAACCTGCACAGCTGTATATGGGTCCCATGACCTACTGTATTTAAAGTTATTACTTTAAGGGCCAGGGATTTAGCTCAGTGGCATAATGCCTGCCTGGCAAGCATGTGGTCATGAGTTTGATCCTCGGTACCAAAGTTACTACTTTGAAACACCAGATGTGCTGTGAGGCATGAGGCGTAAAACTCGTCTGCACCAACATAGCAACACCCAGGACCACAGAAAGAGGGACGCAGTGCCATGTTAGAGCCATTGCTCTGTTACTGTTTCTTTTGCTGCCTCCCCCATCATAGCTCACGTTGAAGGGATTTAGCTCAGCGGCATAAACACCGGCCTGGCAACAGCAAGGTCATGAGTTCAATCCCTGATACTAAAAAAGAAAAAAAAAAAAAGATATAGCATAGCTCACGTTAAGTGTGTCAGTGTCTGTGTCCACATCTGAGTGTGCATGTGTGTGTGAAGCACTCAGTATTTGAGAAACAAGTTCACAGAATTGAAGGGAAGATTGGTGAACCCAGGGTGGCCATGGCAGGAACCACTTGCCCGCCTTACGATTCTGCTGATAAAAGAGAGATATCCACTTTTCTGCCCACATTTCTGTTTTCTAAAAACAAAATATTAAGGGCCAGGGATTTAGCTCAGCCCTGGCAAGCGCGAGGTCATGAGTTTGATCCCTAGTACCAAACAGTATCAAACAAAACAAAACAAAATATTAAGAAGCTAAGTTTCTATGCTTTTATATTTTTTTGGTAATGGTGGGGAAAGAAGCCAGGGCCTTGTGCACGCTAAGCAAGCACCATACCACTGAGCTACAGCCCTGACTAACATTTTTAATATCACAGTTCAATATCACAGATCAATTCAAAAACTGAGGCCTGGAGATGTGGCTCAGTGATAAAAAATACCTCCTTTACATTCAGCAGCACCTAACGGAATCAATCAATATATACGTCCAAAGTAGTCTTATATTTATGTTGTAAAGAAAAACTATGTTGAAAATGTAATTTTAATTTTTTAAATCACTTTTTACTTGTATTAGTTCTTGTCTTATACTTAAAAGTAATATTTTAAAATTCTGTATTTAAAAATATATATTTATATTTTAGACCTTTAAATTAAATTAACTGACTTCATTTTGTTTTGTTTTGTCAGATAAATGCAGACCATTAAGCTGAAAGTAAGCCCAGCTCAGGAAACATGATCAATGCAAGGAGAAAACCAAGCAGTACCTTTTGCATGGCAGAAATAAAGGATGCTACTAATCCATTAAGAATTAAAATCCATGTCAATCTAATTTTTTAAGTCTTACCTATTTTAATTGTGGATATCTGTTTTAAAGGAAGCTAGAGGGGTGTGCAAAGCTGTAAGATTTTCAATTCATAAAGTTTTTTAATATGGTTTTATAAAGTTTCTTTTCTTTGGAGTTGTTAAACATTTATTATCCTCTGTGTTTTCACTTTTCTTCACCATTAGCCCATGTTCCTCTGGCACTGGGCCATGTGGGGTTGCTGAAGGGGGTCCCTTGCATTCCTTCCACCTTCATGTTTTGGCTGAGCAACAGGGGCTAAGACAGCATTTACTGTAGCAGTAAGCATCATATTCAAAAGGGTTTGCATGTGTTTAACCATCCCTGCATTCCTGGGATACATCCCACTTGGTCATGGTGTATAATCTTCTTGATGATTTGCTGCATTCTGTTTGGTAGTGTCTTACTGAGGACTTTTGCATCTATGGTCATGAGGGAGATTGGCTCTCTACATGCTGAAGACTAAAACTATGCCATGTCTATCACTATGCACTAAACTAAAGTCAAAATGGACCAAATATTAAACAGAAATCTATTGGAAGAGAAAGTAGGTAGAAATCTTGAAGACATAGGAATAGGCAGAGATTTCATGAGTAAAACCCAAACTGCACAGGAAACACTTCCAAGAGTCAACAATTGGGACTTCACTCATCTTATTAAAAAGCTTTTGCACCTCAAAAGAAATCACCAACAGAGTGAAATGACAACCCACAGAATGAAAAAAAAATTAGCCAATTGTCCCTCAAAGGACTTCTATCTAGAACACATAAAGAATTGAAAAAACCAGACCCTCCAAAGACCCAATCCAAAAGTAGCCATCTGAAATGAGTATACACTTCTCAGATGAAGAAATACAAATGGCAAATAAATGCAATAAATGTATGAAAAATGTACAAAGTTATTGGTTATTTGAGAAATGCAAATTAAAACATCACTGAGATGTTTCTTACCCCAGAAAGAATGACTAACATCAAGAAATTAACCAATAATAAGTGCTGGCAGAGCTGTGGGGGAAAAAAGGAACCCTTTTCCACTGTGGGTGGGAGTGCAGACTGGTGCAAGCACTGTGGAAATCAGTATAGAGATTCCTCAAAGGAATTAGAGGTTCCATTTGACCTAGCTACTCCCTTCTGGATATTTTCCTAGAAGAATTAAAATCATCATACCTCAGTGTTAAATGTGCACTCATGTTTATAGCAGCACAATTTTCAATAGCTAAATCTTGTAAACAACTCAAATGTCCATCAACTGTGGAATGGATAAAAAAGATATGGCATTTTTGTACAATGGAGTACTACTCAGCCATTAAGAATGATAAACTGGAGACTTTTAGAGCTAAATGGATGCAATTTGAGACCATACTCATAAGTGAACTAAATCAGACTCACATGTATAAACATTATATTGTCTCCCGAGGGTGAGAAACTGAAAGAGTAAATAAGGCCTAAAATGTACAGTCGATACTGTGAAAATGGAAGAAATTGTTCCAAAGGAAAAAGGAGCTAGGATGGGGAAGAGAGGAAAGGACAGAAGGGAAAAGGAAAAAGACTATTAATGTCTCTTAGTTTATTGAAAAGGAAGGTTTGTGCTAATATTAATTGGGGAAATTTTAATGCCCATATCTTGTACTTTGAATAACTATTTTAAAGATAACAGTATGTGGGGCTGGGGAATTAGCTCAGTGGCATAAGCACCTACCTGGCAAGCATGAGGTTGTGAGTTTGATCCTCGATAAAAAAAAAAAAACAACATACACACACACACAGAGAACAATATGCAATGTATTAATTATTGCTATTTTCCTATTATTTTGTTATGAAATTTTGTTTTATCTTTTTCCATAAAATAGAAAATGGTTTTTCAAAAGTCCATGTACTTTAAAAAATACAAAGGGGACTATAAAAAGAGGGGGGACTGTGGGGCTGGTAGCTCACTGGTAGGGCTCTCGTCAGGCAGGTGCAAGACTCCGGACTTGATCCTTAGCACTACAAAAACGAGAAAAAAGGAAAAGAAGAGCAGACAAGAAGCTACATCACCACTTACTTACTTTCTAAAAGCTGCCGTCATTCTGCAGCACGCTTCGCATGCACCACCTCGTTGCATCTCCCCACACTCCAAAGAGCACTATTGTTTGCTCTGCAGATGGTGAAAGGGAAGATTAGAAGTTACATATTTAAGGCGACACACCTAGAAAAAGGTAGAGATGACATTTAACCCCTGAAAGCTCTATAGTAAGCTAAAAACAAATTTGTAATTCCTGTTAGAACTCATGTATCTAAGTTAAACATAAGAGTAGTCTTCAAAGGCTATATAAATATATGTTATTCAAATATCACATAAATAAGCCAGGTGTGGTGGCACATGCCTATAATCCCAGCACTCAGGAGACTGAGGCAGCAGGATTGCTGTAAGTTCAAGACTAACCTGGGATACATAGTGTAAGACTGGCCTAAACTATACAATGAGACCCCCAGCCCAAAACACTGAAAACAAAAACATTTTTTTAAAACTATATAAATAACTGTGGTATCTTTATTGTAAACTGAGTTGAAAAGGAAGTATCTCCCACCTCCATCTTCCCCTTCATGTCCCATAGACCGTCATCAGGGACAGGGTCCCCAATGCCTAGGTCATGCCCAGCAGAGGGTGAGCAGCAGGGGAGCTAGTGAAGCTCCATCTGTATTACAGTGGCTCTGCAGTGCGGCATTACACCTGAGCTATGCCTTCCATCAGATCAGCAGAATGTGAGAGTCTCAAAGGAACTACACACATAAGAAGTCTAGGTTGTGTGCTCCTTATGAGAATCTAAGCCTGGTGTTTTGTTCTGTTTTGTTTTTTTTTTTTAAGACAGGGTCTCACTGTGTAGTTTAGGCTAATCTTAAAGTCATTCACTCAAGCTGGCCTCAAGCTCGCAGAAATCCTCCTGTCTCAGCCTCCTAAGTGCTGGGATTGTGGTGAGCACCACCTTGCCTGGCTGATAATGCCTGATGATTTGAGGTAGAGCTGAGGCAGTGATGCTAGCACTGGGGAACATAATTGTTCTATATTGCAAACATATACTAAAAAAAAAAAAAAAAAAAAAGAAACAAAATCGCTCACCACCACCACCACCTCCCCTGTCTGTGGAAAAAAATTTTTTCCACCTAGCCAGTTTCTGGAACTGTTCTGGAACTGTGCAGTCTAGGATGGTAGCCACAAGACAGATTGGCTGCTGAGCACTTGAAATGTGGCTGGTGTGATGACAAAGTTGAATTTTAGATTTATTTTGATTAAGTTAAATTAACATTTTAAAACTAGAGAATTGTAGAAATTTTTAAATTAAGCAACTTTAGTTTTGGACTAAAAATTTTTTTTGCCCATGCTGGGGATGAAATGCAGAGCCTCAGTTGCAAGCCTTGTGCCCTACACTATGTATCAGCCCAAATGGCTACATTTTTCATGTGATGTTGATAATTTAGCATCAAATTTGAAATACTAGTATAAAATACACAACAGATTTTTTAAATCCTTGGAAAAACAATATATAATAACTTATTAATAAGTTTTACATTGATTACTTGCCAAAATTATATTCTTGATATGTTGTGAAATATTTTTAGATTCCTTTCAATATGTTTTTCTACTTTTTAATGTGGCTGGTAGATAATTTATGGTACATTTCTACTGGAGAGCACTATTCTAGAGAAAGGTCCTCCACCTGCTCCCCTGGCTCACAACTCAGAGGACTGTGTCTCCTCTTTTCCCTGCTGCTCCAAAACTGGAAGGAATTTCTTTCCCAACTTCACAATCAGAAGTGAAAAAGATTTTCTTGAAACCAAGGAGAGATTATAGCTGGAAACATTTTAAAATCATGAGTATACACAAACCAACAATTTCTAGTTTGCATATGGTTTCTCTCTTACAGAAACAATTTTTTTGCTATTATAACAAGTTGATTCCTCAGAGAAGAATGTCAGACCTGTGATCATCTCTATTTACCCATAGTCCTTCATGTGTTATGTATATACCCTGAACATTCCCTAATGTGACTCCAGGTGAGAGGGGAGCTCAAGGAAGTGACAAGTGGTGGGGGAACATGACACGATCAGTTTTTTGTTTTTTGTTTTTCAGACAGGATCTCACTATGCAGTTCAGGCTGGCCTTGAACTTACTATATAGTCTAGGCTGACCTCAAAGAATCCTCCTGCCTCAGCCTCCCAAGTTCTGAGATTACAGGACTGCATCATCACACCCAGCCTCAAAGTATGTTATATGCATACAAAACCCATTAATCTGTATAACCAATTAAAAAAAAAAGTGAGAAAAAAAGCCTTTCCAAAGTCTGTATACAAATACCTGGGAAAACAATTTGGAAGCTCCATACGAGGACATTCTTACTATATAACCAAACAATCATACTCCTAGATATTTACTCAAGAAAAATAAAAACATGCTCACAAGAAGACATAGGTTAAAAATAAAGCTAATATACAAGTGGCCATAGAAGTTTTCTTCATAATAGCAAAAAACTGGAAACAACCCAAACCCCCGTCAACAGATGAGCTGTTAAACAAATTGCCGTCTGTTCACCTCACAATACTACTTAGCAACAAGAAGAAACAGTTAGGAAGTGCTGCACACACACATGAATTGTAGAAACATTATGTTGAATGAAAGCTGAAACAAGACTACATACAATTACATATGATTTCTGCGAGGATCTAGAAGATAATTTCTTAAATAGATTTTGTTATCAAAGAAAAAAATATTTTGTAATTAGTTTTAAAAAAACTTCTTGCAATAGTCATTTTCCTATGTAACAACATGCAGGACAAGGCTACTACAGTTTTCTCTGAAATTTACCTAAGCTTTTCACCCTGCAGCAATAATCCTTTATATTATGTCTTTCCCACATTGTTCTATTGTAAAACTAATTCATAAATTACCTTATTGATTTTTTGGAAGAATGCTGCTCAATAGAATGTCTATGCTTATAAAAATGCTCAGTATCTGTGTGGTCCAATATGGACAAGTATAGCTTCAGAGCATAATTAATTTTTTTGTTCTGGGAACTGAGACTTTTTACTTTTTACTTTGAAACAAGATCGCACTACATCACTAAGTTGCCTGGGCTGTGCTGGATCTTGTAATTTTCCTGCCTCAGCCACCCAGATTACTGGGATTATAGAAATGCACTGCCCAACCAGCTAGAACATCATTCTAAAGGTATTTCCTTACTAAAAGTGAGATACATTAATTACTCATTCTAATCTAAAACAAAATTTTAGAACTATATTTTGGCAGTCTTTTAATAAAATGAGGCACTTTTCCATGTGAATGTGTAGATGAGAGGTGCGTACAAACACACAGTAGAAATGCAGAGTTACTGGCTATGAACTCAGAAGATGGTGTGATGGCTTGTGTCTGATGCCCCTTCCAAAGCCTCGTGCAGCCACAGAGTCTGTGCAGAGGTAGGTGAATCCAGAATTTGTGTTTGATTCACAGTTCAGTGCTGGGATTAAGTGTGTGGGTATCTGCATATGCTGTAAGGACAGAAAGAGGCTTGCCTTCCCTTTCTCATTACTTTCGCTGTCTTCCATAGCCATGAACTGTTGTCTGTCTGCCGTCCGTCCCCCTGCCTTGGAGCCAGCTGATCACGGACTGACACATCTGCAAACTGTGAGCTAAATATACCCTTTCCCCTGTAACTGTGGATGTCTGGTGTTATGCCTCAGCAAGGAGAAAAGCAACTAAGACAGAGCACAACACATAGAGTAAATCCCAAGATACGAATGGACCACAACCTTAGCAGTGCACTCCGTCTGTCCCTGCTGTCCTTACAGGAGCCTGTGACCAGGGACCGTGCTTACCCAAGCCTACTACGAGATCCACTGTTGCCAGCATTGCATGAGAACCGAAGAAGGAGGCTGTGTCCCCGACTCTGGTTGCACGGAGAGCCCTGATATAGAAAGGGTTCAAGTCCAAGGCTGAGGTTTCAACGTCTTGCAATAGACGATACAGTAGCACAGGAGTTACATTATAGATCAAAATGGTTTAAAAACTAAATATCAGTACAAGAAGCTCATCATAGGCTGGGTATAGTAGCACATGCTTTAGGCACAGCAGTTGGAAGACTGAGGTGGGAGGACCACTTGAGTCCAGGAGTTCTTTTCTTTCTTTTCTAGTCTTTTCCTTTTCTTTTCTTTGTACCAGGAATTGAACTCAGGACCTTGCACTTGCCAGGCAGGAGAGTCCAGGAGTGTAAGACAAGCTTGATGCCAGGCATAGTGGTGCTCGCCTACAATTCTTGGAGGCAAAGGCAGGAAGATTGTAAATTAAACCCCAACCTGGAAAAAGTGAGACACTGTCTCAAAAAATAAAAATGGAGGCCGGCCTGAACTACTTAGCAAAATCTTGTATAAAAAAAGTCAAGACTAAATGTTAAAAAAGAGGAAATAAATTTGTTTTTGAAAAAGGTTGTGAAATTACCTGTATCTTTTCCTTGCCAAGCCCCCAATCAAATTTCAATTTTGTTTGTGTGAAAAAAATCTCAGCTACTGCTTTAATTTATATTCTTTTTTTTTTTTCAGAAAAGGTCTCACTGTGTAGTGCAGGTTGGCCTTAAATTCACAGAGATCCTCCTGCCTCAGCCTCCCAAGTGCTGGGATTACAGATGAGAACCACCATGCTGGTTTTACCCATATGCTTATGTGAACTCCCATGGTTGGCTCTGAGTAGTATCTGACCTGAACTCCAAAAGAATCAGACTCAAACTCTTATTCTCTCTTGAACTCACTATGATTGAAATTTAACTCCTTGGTTGCTTCAAAATAGCTTTTGTGCCAGACCCAATGGTAAGAGCCTGTAATACTATCTGTTCTGGAGGCTGAGGCAAGAGGGTCACTTAAACTCAAGAGCTCAAACCCAGCCTAGGCAGACCTCATCTCAAGACAAACAAAACCCAACTTTGTTGGGCTGGGGTATAGCTCTGTGAAAGAGAGCTTTCCAACAGCTGGAAGGCCCTGACTTGTATCCCTAGAGCTAAAAGGGAAAAACAAACAAACAAACAAAAAGTTCGCTGGTCAAGCTCACTGGCTTGTGCCACTTTGTCAGAAGTAAAGATTAGTTTGGGGTCCTCTGGCTGATGATTTTCTTCATTTTATTCTCTCCTGAAACCTGTTTCTCAGTCTCTTTCTCTGGTTATTCTTTATCTCCTTGCATGCTAAAATTTGGAAATGTCCCAGAGCTTGAGCTGTAACACAAAATAATTTACTTCTCTTTACCTGGGTTTGAATCACAGCTGCATAACTTACTAGTTGTCTGATCAGGAGAAAGTCACTTAAATATTCTGAGGTTCAGTTTCCTCATTTACAAAATGAGAAGAAAAGTGACTTTTTCTTACACAGGTCAGGAAGACAAAGCAAACCTGCAAATGTTTAGAAATGTTTAGATCAATGTGTAGGAACTGTCTTAGTTTCTGTTTTTGTTGTGTTTGTTCATACTTTCTGTTTTTGTTGTGTTTGCTCTTGGGGTGCTTTTGTGGTTTGAACCCGGGGCACTGAACATGGGAGACAAGCACTCTACCACCAAGCTCTGTCCCCAGCCCCATGACCTTATTTTTATCACTCCCCTCTTAATCATCTGGCCTCATGGCCTCAGATTCCACTGATACACTGTTAATTCAAAATTTATCTCTAGTGAGATTCTGCCCTGAACTCTAGAGCTATATATTCAATTGTCAGTTCATCATGCAAATTTAACATGTCATAATTATAGCTGTGTTTCCAGTTGCCAAATTTTCAGGCCTTCCTTGGCACACTGCTCATCCACATCCATCAGAAAACCCTGTTGGATCTACCTCAAAAATACTTCTGGATCCCAAGCAGTGATCCTCAACCCCATGTTACCACTCTACTCCAGACCTGCATCCTTTTTTGCCTGCATCATCACAACTTTACTGCCTGCTGTCTGTATTACCCCTTCTTGGTGGAGCAGCCAGAGTGAGCTTATTAAACTGAGGGAGCACAAGTCGCTTGCCCTGTAGTACGTGGCCCACCACCATCTGATCCTTGACCTTAGCTCTTCCTGCTCTTCCCTTCCCCACTCACATCGGACCTTGGTGGCTTCTCCTCAAAGCCTCTGTGCATGAGATTTCTTACACCTGAAACATCCAGGCTCCATGGAGCTACTCCTTCACTTCCTTTGGGGTTCATTTCAAATGCTCTCCTATCAGTGAGGCCTGTCCCGCCCTGGGCAAACAGCCACATTCCCATTCCCCGTGTCTCTGTACTCCCTTATCTGCCCTACCCAGCTTTATTTTCCACTGAACTTACTCACTATGTGAGACACTGTATATGTGTTAGTCATCTCCAAACTGGAATGTGAACTCCATAAAGGTAAGGAGCTCACATTCTAGTTTGGAGCTGTTTACCACCATTTATTTTTAGATTCCTCAGCAACTCATACAGTACCTGATACGTGGTGGTATAGTCAACAAACATTTGTTGAATGAATGAGCGAAATAGAAATGAGTAGATAGAAGAGGAGTGATAAAAGGTCAAAGATAAACTTGAGCTTTATCAAATGTTTGGTCTATGACTGTCTCATTTTAGGTCAGATTTCTGCACAGGGATGATTGCTTTTACCTCCTGCTTCTCTCATCCAAATACTAAACAGGTCTGATCCTGCTTAGTGTCTAAGATCAAAGAAACTTGAATACATTTAGGGTGGGATGGGCTTAGGCTGACCTTTGCTTCCATGGGGCAGGAGGAAGGCAGTGGAAAACTCAAAAGAGAAAATCTTTTACCACCTTCTTCTTACGCTTTGTGGTTCACTCCAACAACTATAATAATTTCTTGTGAATTAATATAGTTGAGATTTATAAACACAAAAAGTCCCTTCAAAAGACAAATAGATTCAACTGATCACTTGCACTTAACTTTTACTCTCGAATTACACAAATTTCCCAAACCCTCAGATATCTTGTTTCTAGCATACAGCAAGTTGTAAAGTGAAGGCTTACATGTGTGAACCTTTAATGGCTCTCTTAGTCATTTTCCAGTTGCTAGGACAAAATACCCAATACCCACAGCTTTAGAGGAGAGGTTTATTTTGGCTCACAGGTTTAGTCCTTGCTTGAGTGACTCCAAGAGAGCAGCAGAACAGCAGAGGGGCCTGGCAGAGGTGCTCAACCCATGACAGCCAGGAGACAGAGAGAGAAGAGAGAAGCCAGGACACGAATATACCTAAACCCTTCCAAGTCACGCCGTGACCCCTCCAACCAGGCCCCAGGCCCCACTTCCTAACCAGGCACACTTCCTAATTGCATATTTAACTACTGAATCTGGTAGTGGACAAAGCCCATGAGTAAGGGCCCATGATCCAGTGACCTTGCACAAGCTTGAGAACCTGGGAGGACATTTGAGACCTAAACCATAACAAGGACTGTGTCTAGTCAGAGCATGTAAACCTCTATCATGAGACAGACTGGGGAAGTCAGCCTTGTAGGATGAAGTGCTAACTGGGAGTATTTGTAAAACTCAGTGGAAGGAAATATACAATACTTTACAAACTTCTCTCATAGAGAACCCCTAACATTCCCACAAGGCATACTCCAGCAGAACCAGAATAGATATTGATCCTCAGTAGGTTTTTTTTTTTTTTTTTTTTTGGTATTGGGAATTGGACTCATGACCTCACGCTTGCCAGGCAGGCACTTGTGCCACTGAGGTAAATCCCTGGCCCCCTCAATAGGTTTTTAAAAGTGTGTTGGTGGAGTGGAGATCTGCTGTGCCAAATTGGATCCCTTAAGAGTCTCTGGGGGGAAAATGATACTGTTTTATTTTCTCAAGAGTAATATTTTTGGGTGTGTGGTATTGGGAATTGAACTGCCTGATTTTGCCAAGCAGGTGCTATGCCCCTGAGCTATATTGTCAGCCCCTTTGGGAATATAAACGGTTTTACATCAAGTAAATATAAACAATGGGTAACTGATGCCAGCATCAGATTAGTCAAGAACTCACGGCAAGCTTTCAGGCCCCTGGCCTCTGGGTAACATTTCAAGCGAATGCAGGGAGACAGAACAGCCAAGGAGTCTCCTCACCCTTGTAAACTCAGGAGAGGGCAGTGGAGAGCTGACAGAAATAAAATACACCATGGATTATTCTCCCACTTTAACTTTGGAGTACAGGACATAAACGTACCTAGCAACTTGGCAAAATGTGCGAATTTGCTTTAATGAAGAAATGGAGTGCTGTCTAAGGTGTCCGATCATCAGCTCACGTCCTAAAATCATGTGGATGTTTGCACATCTAGTGTACTCAGAAGGACAAGCTCTTCTAATATTAGAATTAAAAATAAAGATCGTATGCAAATGTAGTCTCTCCATTTCTGTGGGTCAGGAAACAGGAGTCAGTTTAGCTGCTTGACCCTTGCCGATGTCTCTCCTGAGGGTGATCACGGGGATGTCAGCTGGGACAGCCTCAGCTCGGGGAAGATTTCCTCACACGCTGCTGTTGCTAGAAGCTTGAGTTCCTCTCTAAACTCTCCCAGCGCAAAGCTACACACAACTGCTATCACTTTATCACTTCAAGGCAAGTCACTAAATGTCTCAAGTCAAGAGAAGGAGAACAGACTCCACCTCTTACACAGAGGAACGTCAAGTATTTGTGGACATTTTTGTTTTGTTTGTTTTTTGATGCGGGGGAGCCAACCCAGGGCTATGCACTTGCTAGGCAAGAACTTTACCACATCCCAGCCTTAAAGAATATTTTATCTGGGACCTTGGGGCTTTTTTCCCCTTCTGAATGAATAGTGATTGGGAAGATAAAAATCAAAAAATGTCCAAACCATTTTCACAATCTATTGTCTGAGTCTGCATTCATAGCTAATAATAGCTGTATTATCTGTTTCCTCCCCACCCACCCCAACTCCACCCAACTGCCTACTACAGTATGGCAGAAAACCCTTACACATTCCTTTCTTAAGAGTACTACAGAATGCCACACTTTTCCAACAGTGTTAGTTTTCTTCTACAACTGAACATATTTTGATGTCAAAAGTTAAAAAAATTCATACTTCAAAAATTCTACACAGTTGCCCTCATCTTCAAATTTACTCTTCAGCAAATGTTAATACATTCCTGCAGCATGAGTTTCCCTTTCAGAAGTTGTGTGGCTTTTCCTCTAGTAACATAGGTTTGCTTATGAGCTCAGAGGGGCGTGGAAACTATCTGCCATCTAAACTGTGAGTCGGCTAGTTGTGTTTAAAGGTACAAGGATCCTCCAAATTACGATAGATGTGTGTGTGTGTGTGTGTGTGTGTGTGTGTGTAGTGCTAGACACAGAACCCAGGAACTATGCACTGAGCTACATCCCCAGTCTTTTTTTTTTTTTTCTTTTTGGTCTTTCTGAGGCAGGGCTTCCTCCTCTCAGCCTTCCAAGTGCTAGGGCTACAGGTGTGCACCACCATGCCCAGTGGTTACCTGGTCTTGATCTTGTCTTCATTACAAAAATTTCCAAGTTCCAAATTTACCTATGTCCTCTCTCCACAATAAAATTTCTCATGGACCAGGTTTAATTTACCTGAACATCCCCAACTGGCACTCAGAAAGGTCTAAGTAAAAGTGTGACCAGTGACCTACATCCTGGATATTACATATACCGCCCTGATGTTATTGCTGACTATTGTCCCCATAAGCCTGGGCTTCTTTTCTCTGTGTAGTTGTTCAAATTTAGAGAAAGGTTTATGAATTTTTGTTTTCAATTTAATTTAAAAATTTGATTGATAAATAGGAGGTAACCCCAGACCACAGAAATGTACACATTTATAGTTTACAATCTGAGGTTTTGCAATTTGTATACATTGTGGAATGGCTAAGTTGAGCTAGCTAATCTTTCTTCACATACTTTCCTTTATTTTTTTTGTTTTTATTTTTTGGTGGTGAGAACACTTAAAATCTAGTTTTTATGATTTTTAAGTATACTGTACATTACTAACTATAGTCACCAAGTTGCACAATAGATTGCTTGACTTTACTCCTCTTATCTGAGATGATATATCCTTTGACTGTCCCCCCCTAATGCCTGTCTTTTTAAAGCCATGTATAAACTTGGGCTTTCCTATTATTGTAGGTACTTTCACTGCAGTTCATTCTGTCTCTCCAGACACCCCTAATTAGTGAGAACAGTTCCTGTTGATGTAAGGCCTTATCTTTCTTTGAGTCCACAGAGCCCCTGATTTGCATTTGCCTTATTTTCCCCAGTGTTTTTCTTGTCTTATCTTGTCCCTCTGCAAGCTCCTCCAGGACAGGGGCTGTTACTTGTTTCAATTCCCACAATACTATGCCTAGCACACAAAATTGCTCAGTATATTTTTTACCAATAAGTGGTCTTCAAGTTAAAGTCAATTGAGTTAAGTGATACTGACCTGTACTGAATCATATGAGGCCAATTGCAGACAGCCAAACTCTACATTTCACAGTATCAACTTTATTGAAACCTTACATTTCTCCGCTCTGGGGCATAGCATTTTTAGCTAGATCTAGAAAATGTTATATATAACTACAAAATAGCAAGATAATAATAATACCCAAATACAATTAAGTTAGAAAAGTTTGTGGTTTTTACCTTATAATTTTATTACTTTAAAATGTAGATATTTATTTATTACTATATCTATTAGTTTGTTGCTTAATAATATCTCTAATGTTATGGCTTAGATATGATATGTCCCCAAGGGTCATATACTGGGGACTTTGTCCTTAAAGCAGCAGTGTTCAGAGGTGGAGCATTTGGGACGAAATGGGATTGTAAGGGCTTTAATTTTGTCTGTTTTGTTATTTGAGACAAAGTCTCACTAGGTAGTTCAGGATGTCCTTAACCTCACAATGTAGTCTAGGTTGGCTTTGAACTCATAGCAATACTCCTGCCTCAGCTTCCTAAGTGCTGGAATTACAGGTGTGCACCACTGTGCCTGGCTCTGATTTTATCAGTCAGTGGTCAATCCATTGATGAATTCATTGCTCAATGGCTTATTAGAAGGTGTGGATTAACTGGATGAAGCAGGTTACTGGTGTTTTCTTCAGGCTGAAGAGTGTATTTTGTCACAATCCTTTTTTTTTTTTCTGTCTGTATATCTCTGTTGCTCTGTCCCTCTTTCTGGCTACTATAAGGGGAATAGTTCTGCTCCACCTCACCCTCTGCCATGCTGTTATGTCTCACCTCATGCCCACAGCAATGGAACCAGAAAACCATGGATTGAAACCTCTGAAACTGTAAACCAAAACAAATCCTTCCTTTTTAAAGTGGGTTTGTACCAGGCATTTTGTCACAGTGATGGAAATCTGACTATATATCTCACATCTGAATCAGTGAGTAGTCTGCTTTTAATTTATATTGTCTGGTTAATACAGTTGTGAGTGATAAGGCTACTGTTCAGTTTTGAAAAACTATTACTAGTACAAAGAGGAGATAGAATGGCCTTAGTTATGGACTTCGCAGGTAATAATGAAACAATCTTTTCCACCTTTCTTATTTTTAAATTTTAGAATCTTGGAAACTAAGACCTCAGACCTGTTACAAATAGCTGGGCTACTGTGGCTTTCCTCATGGTAGCCCACCCTTCTTTCTCCAGTGTTCTCTTCTTTTGCTCAGCCCATGCTTGTTCTTTCTCAGTGAAGCCAGTGTCTCCCGTTTTTCATTTTTACTTTCTCAAATGAACTTTGCCACTGCTTAAAGATATAGCTGAAATACAATGTTAATATACTTCCTAATTTTTTCAGTGCTGAAGCTGGAACCCAGGCTCTCACATATGCTAGGCAAGTACTTTACTATTGAACTACATTTCCAGCTCCCCTCCCTGCAAAAAACCTTTTAATGAAATAAAATAGAATGACATTTTTTACACAAACATGTAATAAGGGATACTGGCAGATGTTGGGTAGGCAGATGCCAAAATGAAGAAAGACAAAGGGTATTTACTATGTTTACTCTCTGCTGTATGTGTGTGTATGTGTATGTACGTATGTATGTATGTATGCACATATTTAGTACTGGGGATTGGGCTCAGAGCCTTTGCACTGAGCTATATCCTCATTTCTTCTTTTGATTTTATTAGTTGCTAAATTGCTCAAGGTGGGTTCAACTCAGGATCTTCCTGCTTCAGCATTATTACAGGCATGCACAGTAATACTGTTCCTGGTTTTCATATTCAATTTTATAGTTTGGGTTTCACTACTCAGCCATAATATTTAGTTATAAATTTGCCAGGGTGACTCAGCAAGTTGACTACCTTGTGATAAGGATGAACAACTTTTCAGACAGTGGGGTTTCAACCACTGATTACCAATTTCTTCCTGTTGTCTGTTTTGGGACAAACAATATGGTATATTCTCTTACTTCCATAAGCAGAAACTACTAGAATCTTAAAACCAGAAACATGACAAAACAAACCTCCCAAAAAACCCCTTATGTTATACAGATGAGAAAACTTAGGCTCAAGAAGTTCTCTCTCATCCAAATCACAGAACTGATTAGTAGCAAAGCTGAAACTGAACTTGACTTGCTTCTAACTTCTAGAACCCCCCTACCCTCACAAAGACCAGCAAGTTGTGGATCTGGGGATTTGGGGGCTGGTTCTACTCACCAGAGAGCAGATTTATTTGCTTTAGGGCCTGCCCTCTTCTAAAATGAAAATACCAGCTGGGTATGGTAGTGCACTCCTGTAAATCTCAGCACTCTGGTAGGCCGAGGTAGAAGGATCACAAATTCTACCCCAGCCTAGGTAACCTTACCATTTAGTGGGACCCTGCCTCGAAATTTAAAAAGTTTTTAAAAGGCCAGGGATGTAGCTCAGTGCAAAAGCCCTGAGTACAATATCCAGCACAAAATAACAAAATGAAATAAACTCAAAAATCTTTTAGAGGCAGAAATAATATCTTACAACACTTTAAAGGATTCCCACATATTCTAAGATCAGTAGCTGCTTTGCTATTCCACACTAACAGTGATTCTATTAAAGTGGGGGGTCCTACAAGCATCTAAGCAGGTGGAGAAGGAAGGTGAGGTACTTGGAGGATGATTTGGATGGAAGTGTTTTGGAAAATTGCCCAGGCCAGATGTGATAAAGAGTTACTCTTGAAAGAGGTCATTTCCTTGAACAGTTAGATCAGTGGTCCATAAGTGGAGGTGATTTTGCTTCCTAAAGGACCTTTGGCAATGTCTAGACACATCTTTGTCACAACCAGGAAGGGAGGTGCAGCTGGCATCTTGAGGGCAGAGGCTGAATCTGCTGGCAAACATCCTACAATGCACAGGACAGCCCACAGAACAAGAATTACCCAGTCTTAAAGCTGGTGGTAGTGTCAAGGTTGAGAAACTGAGCTAGAGGGAGAAAGATTCATTGAGGAGCTAGAGGAAACATCTTGGCTTATTCCTTATTTTGTGTATGCATTTAAGAGCTTGTAAAAGAAAATAAATCACACACAATTCCCTTTTTGAGTGAGGTTAAGAGTTTCTAGAAATCCCAGAGACTGTTAACCCGAAGTTCCCAAGTTCTTAAACATCACGTGAAGGAGCATGGACCGGGAAGATAGTTGAGTGGTTGAGTTTTGCTACTAGTTGTCCATCTAGACTTAAAGTGTACAGACATCGTTGATAGTAGAATTAAGGTGCCTAGTGGCATGCAGCAGAGTTCTGATCTTGGTTTTGCCTTATTTTATTTTACTTTTTCACTTAAAATACTTTAATTAGTACGTTTGCATAAAATGATTACATTTGCCATGGGGAAATGGTACCTGTACATAACACATCTTAATTCTTTTTACATCCCCAGATCTTGCTACGCAGTCCAGAAGGCCTTGCACTTGCTGTGTACTCCAGCCTGGCCTCAAACTCACACTCCTCCTGCCTCAGCCTCCTGAGTGCTGGGATTACAGGGAGCATCACCAAGCCTGGCAGCTCTTTTTTAAAACTAAATCTGTAAAGATTTGGATGAAATAATGATCGGATTTGAGGATGATGATCCAGAGAAAGCAGGGATCCAAAAAAGATCTTGACCATCCGGTATGATGGTTTGCTGAGTTCAGAGCACCACAGTTCACGAGGCCACTAACAGCCCATACGGTTTCAGAAGAATAAAGGGAAGGTTGTGAAAGAACTGGAAAGAAGGGGTGTGGAAATCCTGGGAATGACTGTAAAAAACTCTGGTGGGAGGAGACGGCAAAAAGACATAGTAATTACCCTGTCCCAGGGCTTTGAGGAATTGTCTAGGCAGGATGGCCCCTGGGGAAACGGGAATCAACAGATGGAAGTGATAGGCATATCTGGGTTTAACAGCAGAGGTTAAAGGCGGAGCAGCAAGCCTAGGAGAACAGAGCCCTTAGTTCCTGTCAGAACAGATCTGTGGGTGGCTACTGCAACCCAAGTAGGACAGTGAGCTCCTGCAGTCTCGGCTACCCGGGAGGCTGAGGCAGGAGGAACGCCTGAGCCTTCCAGGAGTTGAAGACTCAGTCTCAACAACATAACGACAAAACGAGTGATGTGGCGGACTGGCGGCTCTGCACTCTTGCCCTCCTTCAGTGGGTTCTGACTCCGTAGCTCGGGCTCGCCATCCTCCAGGGACGGCCCCGGCCCCCAAGCAGCAGGCCCAGGAAACTTGAGGCTCACTCTGGAGTTTTGTGAAATAGCTTTGGCCCGTGGCGTCCTTTTTTCTGCTTTTCAGAATTCGGTCCCCGCCGGTCGCTGCGGAATCAGGGAATTCTGCGGGTCACTGCACAACCCGCAGGTGTTTAACTATGTCACCGCCGCGTTTTTAACAAGTGTTGAGGACGTGTGACGCCTAAGAAAACAAGAAAGAAGAGTCGCCTCCACGGGAACCGGATTTTCCTCAGGAGATGACTAGCACCCCGAGGCAGGAGGGTCACTGGCTGCAGGCGTTAGTCGGCTCCCGACACTGCCTCGGGAAAACCTCGCGGCCCCACACAACCCGGCCGCGGGCTCAGCACCTACCGCGGCTAGCCAAACGCGGCTGGCGTTTCCTGGGAGCGCGCTACTGCGCGCCACCGAGCCTTCGGGGAGCCGCGGAACGGACCAGTGAGCGGGCTCCCTCTCCGCGCGCGCTCGGGATTGGGCGAGGCGCGCCAGCCGCTCGGCCTGGCAGTGGGCGGGGCGCGTCGGGGAGGAGCTGGGATAGGCGCGCCCGCTGCGCCAGAGTCCCGGGGGCGCGTGCGCGGTCTCGCGGCGGCCGCGGGGGCCGGTCTCGCGCGGCCTCGAGGTGGAGTTGCTGGCGGCTGCGACGCAGGAGGCTGGCGGTGGGGAGGGGGCGGAGATTCAAGATTCTGAGGTGGGGAATTCTGGAGTTTCTGGATTCTTTATCCTGTGCGTGAAGGGCTGCAGGAGGGCTGTCTCTTCTTGCGGTGTTTAGCAGTGGCCGGGGCGGGCGGTTCGGCGGTCGTCGTGGCGCGGAGGTGAGAGGCGGCCGGGTGGCGGACGGAGATCCTAATCAACAGGTCGGCGGGAGCCGGCGGGGGAGGGGCGGCGGGCTCGGTGCCCCCACCCGCGCTTCGCGGGCCCCTGGCCCCACAGGCTCCCACGCACGCAGCGAGATTCGCGGCTGCGGCGGGCGCGAGCGCAACCTTTGTCCCCCGGAGGGGCGCTCGAGGCGCCGCAGCCCGGACGCACCTTGGCGCGGGCGTTTGCTGCCCCAGTCCGAGTGGAGTCGCGGGGGGCGCGGCGGGGCGCTGTCTGCCCTCGGCGCCCGGGACACTCGCTCCGGGCCAGGTCGAAAGTCGGTGGTGGAGCGGACACTTTCCTTCAGCAGACGGATGTCGTCGTGGTTTCTGTGCTTGAGTCAGTCAGGTCCTGGTGCTCCCTATTCATGCATTCTTTAAATAGATAAACAGTTCCTGCTTCCTTGTGATCATTTTGAAAGAAAAGCCTAGGGTCGTCAGTACGTACTCATGATTTACTCTGAGATTGAGGGTTGAACTTTGAAGCTTGGAAATTGTTGGAAGCTACTTTAATACAAGGCGCCTCAAGCTTCCTAACGATAACTCACCTTCTGTTCAGTTGATTGACACGCAGTAATGTGTATGGAATTTAGGTTTCGGCTGAAAGGTTTTTCGAGGCAGTTTACAATAAAATTAAAATCTGATGGTCGGGAGGCTTTTAGAGATAGTATGTGGTGTGCGTTTTGTCCTTGTCCCTTAGATGTGGAAAACCTTTATAACAAAAATCTTAAAAGTTTTGATTTGACCAACAAGGTGAAAGTTGTTAATATTTCTGAGTTTTAAAAAAGCAATGCTATGTTTTAATGATAGGATCCTAATTATGTTTTTGAATTATACTAGAAGTTAATAGCCTATTAAATTTTGCAAGAGGAACAAATGACATGTTGGTTATTGGTGTCTTTCAAGTGTATTCATTGGTCATAATGAAAATTATTAAGCTTATTCTTGAATATGAACAACTGATTTTTTTAACAAGGTCCTTGTGAACATAATGTAAGTTTTTAAATGCTATTAGCAGGCTGAAGCTATTAAAATGTAAAAGTTTTACAGACGAAACAGGCAAAAATATGAAAAGCACTTCATTATTTTTGCTATTTTTAAAAAAATCGTGTAGATCTTAACTCTAATGATTTCCTTGGGTGACTTTAGGCTAGAGCAGACTTGAAATGAACAAGTAAGGATAGACTAAAGAATATAGACTTGTTTTAAAATGTTAAAATAGGAAAAGCCATGTAAATTTTACTTGAGGATTACCTAAGTCAGTATAGTGGTTTAGCTATTTATATAGGATCTTCCTGAATTACGATCTTGAGTTAAAAATCTCACAACAGGCATATCCCAGGAAATTTGGTCTGTTTTATATATCAGTATGGTGAGATGCCATATTTCTCTTAGATTTTCCAATTTTAGGGGTATCCCGGAAAAATAGTAACCTGGTATGTAGTGCTTAGAGTATGATCTGTTATACACTTACTGAGTCGTAGAATCATTGAGTTGGAAATAATCATAGCGGTTTTGTAAAGTTATGTCTAACTTTCCCATTTTCTGGAGGAAAACAGAGTTTTATGGAGATTAATTAGCATGTAGTCTTCTAGATAGTGATGGGGTTAGAGCTAAATGTGAATATGTGTCCACATACTAAGTTCAGTGCATCCCTCACTACATCTTCTTGTTAAACACATCAGTAAATTACTTTCTCCAAACCATGTAGTTAACAGGCAGGGCTGATTCGATCCCTTAATGCATTTTCCCTTTTCTTTCTTTCTTTTTTTTTTTAACACCTAACCATTTTTTTCCCTACTAAAGACTTGTTTTTGGTTTTTCAATTGTTTTTGGTTTTTTGATGCTAGTGTTTAAGCCTAGGGCCTTCTGCATGCAAATCAAGCATTGTATCACTGAGCTACATCCCCAGCCCGCTCCCTCCTTTTTTCTTTTGGGACAGGTCTTGTTCAGGCTGGCCTTGAACTCCCAGCAGCCCTCCTGCCTCAGCCTTTCAAGTGCTGGCATTACAGACATGTGCCACCATGCCTGACTCAGTTTTTCAATATTTCAAATAATGCTTAATAAATATCTGTGTTCCTATCTCCTTGAGCATCATTTCTGCCAACAAAGTATGAATTGCAGGACTAGGAATATAGCTCAGTGGTGCAATGCCTGCCTGACAAGCACAAGATCATGAGTTTGATTCCTGGTACCAAAAAAAATATGAGTGACAGTGGTTTCTCATCCTTAATGTTATTAGATTTTTAAGTTTCTGACACTTGGTTAGAAAGTATACAGTCCTTGTTTCCTTCTGTTTGTGGTAAGCATCAGTGTCCCTGTCAAAGATGTACTAATGATTGGGGCCTGTGAATATGTTTGGTTATATGGTGAAGATGAATTGAAATTGTTAGTCAGCTGGCTTTAAAAATTGGGCGACTATCATCGATGATCCAGATGGGCCCAGATATCAAAAGTCTTTACAAAGGGAAAGAAAAAGGCAGAATAGTCAGAAAAAAGATATAACAGAGGAAGCAGAATCAGAGTACAAAACTGTTAAATTTATGGTAATTTAGTATAGCAGTATATGAAACTAAGACAGTATCAAATTGTTTCTGAAATGGCTGAACCACTTTGCCTTCCCTAGTAGTAATATGTGAGTTGTAATAGCATTAGATCCATATCAGCACTTGGTATGATCAATGTTTTTAATTTTAGACATTTTGATAGATATAGGGTAGTGTGTAAAGTATCTTAATTCTTTTATAATTAAGGGTGTTAGATATTTTTTTCATGTGCTTGTTTGCCATCTTATATCTTTGGTAAAGTGATCATATCTTTTGCTCAGTTTTATTTATTTTTCAGATAGGGTCTTGCTGTGTTGCTCTGGCTGTCCTTTTTATTTTTATTTTTTTTTTGAGGCAGGGTCTCACTATGTAGTGCTGGCTGGCCTTGAACACACAGTGATCCTCCTCCCTCAGCCTCCCAAGTGCTAGGATTACAGGTATGCACCACCACATCCAACCTGCTCTGCCTGTCCTTGAACTCACACAGTCAAGTGATCTCCCTGCCTCATCTTCCTCAGTGGCTAGGACTCTAGGCATGCATTATCTCACCTAGTTTGTTTTCTTGTTGTTGAGTTTTGAGTATTTTTGTCCAGTAAGTGGTTTGTCAAGATTTTATCACAGTCAGAGTTTCATTTCTTTGTCCAGTTATTCCTTGACCATTTATTGAAGATTCTCCTTTCTCATTGAATTGGTCTTGTCTCAGTCAAAAACCAAGTTAACAGCTGGGTATGGTGATGCACAACTGTAATTGCAGCATACGAGAGGTTAAGGCAGGAGAATTGCTGCAAGTTAGAGGCCAACCTGCACCAACAAGTGAGACCCTGTCTCAAAGTCTCCCACCCCCAAAACCAAGTAACAATGCTCTTATATTGCATTGAGCTCCTTGTCTATCCTACTTGTCTATCCTTTTGCCACTAAACACTGTCTTTATTATAATACTTTAAACATGTCTTGACATCAGGTAAGGTGAATTCTCCAACTTTTTTGTTTAGAAAATTACTATGGTGGGCCGGGGATTTAGCTCAGCGGCGTGAGTGCCTGCTTGGCAAACGCAAGGTCGTGAGTTAGATTCCCAGCACCAAAAAAAAAAAAAAAAAAAAAAAAATTACTATGGTAATTTTAGTTCCTTTGATATTCCAAATAATATATAGAAACAGCTTATTGATATCTCCCCAAATCTATTGGCATTTTTATTGCAATTATGTTTACTCTGTAGGTCAATGTGACATTTTAATAATATGGAGTCTTCTAATCTGTGAACACAGTATTTATTTAGATCTTTTTAGATTTTTTAATGGGGTTTTGCTGTTTCAACATTTAGATGCTATAGATGTTTTATTAGGTTTATACATAAGTGTTTAAAATCTTCTGGTCTTATAAATGGTAATTTAAAAATTTCAATTCCCAGTTGATCCATTAATAGTTTATAGAAATTTAATTGTGTATTGATTTTATATCTATACTGCAGATTGAAACAAGGCTTTTTAAAATTATTAAAAGGTGAAAGAAAATATTACTTGTTTCATTATAGTCAAACATTTCTAACACTGGGTTTATTTAGACAAGTTGTCTAAATAGATGTGAATAGTGAAGTGTGTTTTTTTTTTTTTAACAAATGTTTGTACAAGCTTTAGTCATAGTTATAACAATATGCCTTTAAATGGTCATATGGCTAAATTAATATATCCATTCTGTGAAGTAATATTCAACAGTAAAAAGATATAAACTACTGATACATGCCATAACCTGGAAGATCATGCTGTGTGGAAAAAGCCAATTTCAAAAGATTATTGTGTGATTCCATTTATAACATTGTTGAAATGACAAAATTATTGAAGCGTTGGGCACATGAGTTGTTAGCAGGAGTTTTGGATATGATAGAGGAGGGAGGGAAGTACAAGGGTAATTTGAGTGGTCGTTTTGGTGATGGAGATCTCATGTACCTGTTTCATTATATACCACCAGTGTCAGCATCCTGATTGTGATATTACACTGTGGGGTTTCAAGATAATACCATTGGAGAAATTTGGTAAAGTGTACATAGAATGTTTTTTTTTTTTTTTTTTTTTGAGACAGGGTCTTGCTGTGTAGCCCAGGCTAGGTTTAAACTTGCAGTGATCCTCCTGCTTCAGCCTCCCGAGTGCTGGGATTACAGGTTTATGACACCACATCTGGCTAGAATGTGTTATTTCTAAACAGCTACTTGTGAATTTTAAATTATCTCAAAATAAAAATTTAACTCAGAAAAGAGAAAACCAAAGAGTACTAAAAGGCAGAATAATGTCTAACTAGTTTTATCTTGCGTAGTCTAAAGAAATTTCTTGGAAAGAAGTGTGCTCCCTATAAAGAATGAGGTCTTGAGAACAAGATTTTGAGGCAGTATATAAAAAGAATACACTGCGTTTGTGCACCTGAGAATTCTGGGGAGTACTCCAAACTTTTATTTCTTTCTCCCAGTAATTACACTACAGACAGCATCAGTATGTAAGTACTCCCACCTGCGTTTTCCTTTTACTTTTCTGTTGGTATTACTGCCTAAAGAAGGCCTTAGCCTGAGAAATGGCAGAGCTCACTTCTTCAAAAGGTGGGTGATGATTAAACAATCAATGCTTGCCTTGCTTTCCCTCCCCTTACCATAGGTCAGGTGGGTTGAAATCATCTAAGAGAGGAGACATAGAACAAAGTCATAATTGCACATTAAATCTTCTGAAGCAAGGGAACTGTTTTGTGCAAGTGTAAGGCAAATGGATCTGATCTAGAAAAATGTGAGGAAAACTTAAGTCCAGTTGAGATCTGAAAGCAATAAAAGTTACTAAGGGGAACATATTACTGATAGATAGAATGAATAGTTCATGCAGAGGTATAGGAGGACCAAATAATGGTACATTTGAAGAGCTGAAAGGAGGCCACTGTGGCTACAAGTGCAGAGACATAATATTTGAGAAGTATTGATGTCTTAGTTCAGTCTATGGCTAAGGATGAAGTTCTTTAGAAATCTAGTATGAGGAGCTGTCCATTTAAGAGAATTAATTTTATTTTGAATGAAGATTAAAATGATGTAATTTGTGGGTTTTTGTTTAGAATGAAAATGTAAGTTTAAAACAAAACCCCTAAAAACAGGTTTAACAAAATGTTAGTTACAGATATTAGAGAAAGCCAGGCGTGCTGGCACATGCCTATAATCCCAGCGCTCAGATGGCAGAGACAGAAGGATCTCCATGAGTTTGAGGCCAGCCTGGACTATATAGTGAGTATAAGGCCAGCGTGAATTATTGAGTGAGATCCTGTCTCAAAAGGCAAAAAAATAAATAAATAGGAGGGAAATAGCCATGATACAGTTCTTTTTTTTAATACAGTTGTTGTAACAATGTTTGAAACGTTTGATAGCTCATGATTCAAGTGAGGGGGAAATCTGAATAAACTTCCTGTTTAACTCACAAAGGGAAAAAAAACAGGCTCCTTACATCAGAAAATCAGTTGTAGACTATATTTTATCTTTTTTGGTACCAGGGATCAAACACAACACTAGGCGATTATGCCCCTGAGCTAAATCCCCGGGGTTGTAGACTGAATTAGTAATGTATTTGTTTTTGTCAGAGTAGGTTGATTTCACTGACTGTTAAAAATATGAAATAAAATACAGAATGAAGTTCCTGTAATAAAAGTCTAGGCTCTATTTTGTTTTGTTTTTCTTTTTTCTTTTTCTGGTTCTTTGAGACAGGATCTTGCTATACAATAGCTCAGACTGACCTTGAACTCAGGGTGATCCCCTTCTCCTGGGATTATAGGCATTCCTTCTCCTGGGATTATAGGCATGTGCCTCCCACCATGCCAGCTTGTTTTGTTTTGAACTGAGTATGTTGCTGCATGAAATGTGAAACATGGTGAAAGTATGTATGTTCATTAAATGTATTTTGAACCATGAAGTTTTTCTTCCATTGATTCAAACTACAGCAGTTTATGAAGAAAGGTTTCAGTAAGTTGTTGATCAAGGTGTTACATTTGGTTTGTCAAATCACTGAGCATGATAAGAGTTCAAACATTTTAGCTTTTTGTCTCATAATTTTACAGTTCCTTCGGTTAATTATGGTCTCAAAGACGCTAAACATTGAAACTTTAAGATCTCTTAGGTTCTTGGCCTTTTGAGCCTTCTGAGCAGGGGTGGACCACTTTCTGTAAACATATTAAGCTCTATGGGTTCAATCGTCTCTGTTGCAGGTATTCAGCTTTGTTGTCAGAGTGGAAAGGTAGCCAAACAAACTGACTGTGTTCCCATCAGAGTTTTGTATCATTTAATGACAGGGATACATTCTGAAAAGTATGGTGGGTCATTAGGTAATTTTGTCATTGTGGAAACAATTGTGGAGTATACTTATATAAACCTAGATGGCCTATGTCAGTCACTTAGAATGGCCTTCTGATGCAGTGAAGAAATGTAAAAAAGTCAGGCACAGTAGCACCTGCCTTTAATTCCACCTTCTCTGGAGGCTGAGGCAGGAAGATTACAAATTCAAGGCAATCCTGGGCAATTTTTTTCCCCCAGCCTCGCTACCAACTGTCTTAACTAAAAAAAAAAAAAAAAAAAAAAATGTATCAGGTTACTGCCGGATTAAGATGGCATATTGTTTCACAGTAAGCTTTTTTTCATAAAAGGAGTATATGCTGATGATAAAGAATAGAATAATAAATACAAACTAGTAACATAATTGTTGCCATTTTCAAGTATTAAGTATTTTACATAATTGTATGTACTATACTTTTATATGCAGTAGATTCTGTATATACCAGCTTCACCACAGACATGTGAGTAATGTATTAAGCTATGACATCACTAGGTGGTAGGAATTTTTTAGCTCCATTATAATCTTCTGGGATCACTGTTTCTTACATGGTCTGTCATCTTTATGTCAGGCATTGCTATACTTAAAAAAACAGGGTGTGCTTGATTTGACCTTTGGGTTTGGTTTGTGTACCACTGTGTTAAGGCAAAAAAAAAAAAAAAAAAAAAAGAAAAAAAGAGTAGAGGAACCGACATTTGTAGCACAGAAGATTAAATTTTGATGTTTTGATTAAATTTTCATGGATTTTGTTTTTATTCTAAGAACTATTTGCCTAACTAAAGAGTTTCTCCTATATTTTCTGCTGTAAGTTTCATAGTCTTGTATTTTAGATTTAGGATTATAATCAAAATCATTATGAGTCAGTTTTTGTATAAAGTGGAAGAGTTTTTAATCCATCTACTTGTTCCATAGCCATTTGTTGAGGACTTTTTTCCACTGAATTCCCTTGTCTCTGTCAAAAACATTGGCTATATATGTGTGTATCTATTTGTGAACCTTTGCATTCCACTGATCTTTGTGCCTGTTTTTTTTTTGTCAACGCTGTAGTATTGACTCCTGAGGCTATGGAAGTCTTAAAATCAGGTGGTGTGAGTTCTCTGACTTTATTCTTTTTCAAAATTGCTTTGGTGCTTTCACTCCATACAAATTTTAAACTTGTCAATCTCTATAAAGTTAATTTTTGTAGATTTTGGTAGGAATTATCTATGTACACACATAGATACATATTAATGTATATATCTGTGCATATATATATTTCTGTTTTAAAGGTTCTTAAAATAGCATCTTGAGTTATATACAGTGTATGCTAATATTCTATTTTTTAAAAATTAGGTTATGATCCACTAAATCCATTTAAATGATCCATAAATCAGTCATATATGGCAACTTCAGTACTACTGATCTACTCAGTCATGGTGCCCCATTTCTATAGCCCAGCACTCTGAGGCTGAGGCAGGTTTACAGCAAGTTCAAGGCCAGCCTGGGCTACCTGTTTTATCTCAAAAAACAAACAGTATCCTAATCTAGTCTAGAGTAACCCTTCTTCAAGAATCTATATTCATCACTTCATTTAAAATTCAAGGACCAGGGGTTTAGCTCAGTGGCACAAGTCCCTGCTTTGCAAGCATGAGATTGTGAGTTCGGTCGTTGGTATTTAAAATAAAATAAAATAAAATTCACCTTGTCCACTTTTGTTTCCTCTAGGAACCTTCCATATACCTGCTATTGGCAAATGATTTTATTACATTTTAGTTTTTAATTTGTTGCCTTAGAGAAGTATGCATTAACTATTTTGTATATTCTTTGTAATTATTTTAGTATATATGCTGCTGAAATGTACACCCTTTCTTCAAAATTAAAGTGTAATTTATTGAAGACTGTGACACTTGTTTTATGCTTATTTAATATTTCCTGACCAAAAAATGTAGAAGAAAATAAGTTATACATTAAACAACGGTTTTTCTATCTTAATATTAGAAATCAAATTACATCACATTGGAAACTACATAAGTCATGCTTTATCTCAGGCATATAAATTTAACTGTTTTAAACCAAAGATTCTACTGTTGAATAGATTGTTTTGTGAATTTGATGGTCCTTTGCATTCAGAAATAAACAGTGTTGTGTATATCGTATTAGAGAAATTCATGAAAATTAGGTCATGATCCTGATCCAGGAGATTCATGGACTGTGTAAATGACCTGAAGATGTTTTTCAAAATCAATAAATACTTAACAGTTTATGAGAGAAAATTTGGTAGTTTTTTGTGTGTGTCTTAAAAGAAATTATGCCTTTTATGTTATATAACATCCTTTTATATTAAAGTTTACAGCAGAATTAGTAGTTCATTTGACTTAATCATAATACCTTTTGTTTTTCCCTAACTTACCTAGAATTTCTCCCTTGTTTCATCCCTTAATGTATTAAGCAATATTATATCCTTTGTATATATTTGTTTTATTTTGTTTTCTCATCTTTTTGAGGCCGGATCTTGCCATGCAGTTCAGGCTGGCCTAGAGTTCACTTTGTAGCTCAGGCTGGTTTTGAACTTGCAACACTCCTCCAGCCCCTGCCTCCCAAATGCTGGGATTACAGGCATGTGCCACCATGCCCAGCTTGTATATATTTCTTAAATGTCAACAGCTAGATCTCAGATTTTTTACCACCATTTTATTTTCATTTTATAAATGAGGTTTAGAGAGAGTATTTTATCAAAAGTATTATTATAAGTGATGGCAATGATTAGAATTTAGTTTGATCCTGAAGCCCTGGTTTTTCTACCTTGTTAATATTATGGCTTGTCCCTAAGACTTACATTTTTTAACACTGTGTTTTTGATAAGATTAAAATCATTTTGAAGAAAGATGTTTTTTGCTTTACTTAGTGTTTAAAATATGCTCAAAGGGAGGAATTTTCAGGGATAAATTGTAAATAATCTTAAGGGTAAAAGGAGCTATGTCTTTTTATCATAGTTTTTCAGTGTTTAATTTAGCCTTGAGTATCTGCATGATTAATATCATGCAATAAGAAAGAAATGTTTGGTCTTTGTCTCTGGCTCCTGACATAGAGCTTCTAAATCTGTGGCATTTCCTTGGTAGTAGTCGTGATGAGCGTCTTTTGTTGCACTGAGGTACTTCTTGCCTGAACCCTAGATGGTTTTGGTTAGGAGGTCAGACATCAGAAAGTCAAGGCATGATTAGGGGTTGGAACAGTCCCATCCCTCAGGTCTGGAGAAAAAGTAGAGAGTTATCAGTGGCCAGTGATTTAATCAGTCATGCTGCTGACAGGAAGCTTCTGTAACAGACCCTATGGGATGGTATTTATAGATCTTCTGGGCTGATATATTTATCAAGATCCTGTAAAAATAAACTATTAATTTTAAATAAAATGCCTTCTTGAGTTCTTGAGCCCTCTAGAAAATTATTGAACATGAAGAAGGGGGAGCTGCATGGGCAGAAATATGGGAGGCCAAGAACATGGGTTGGCATCTGAAGTGGGGCAGTCTTGTGGAATTTAAGGCTAGGGGGGCCGTGTCAGAACTGAGTTGATACCCAGCTGCAGTCTGCAGAATTGGAAATGAGTTGGTATGAGGAAGACATACATTTGATGTCAGGAGTATCGAGGTTGAAAAGCAGCTCAGAATGACATATGGTAAATGTTTGGTTCTAGTTTGTATTTTTATCATTTACTTGTTTAAACTTGAGTTTTGATTGTGAAGTTAGTATTAGAGGCTGTTCTGTCATACTTCCAATACACTGTGGTTTCAGTATTCAGAACAATTCTGTATGTTCTAGCTTGGCCATAAATGTGTTGAATTTGGAGGAAATGTAACTTTGTTATGGTATTTTTAGGTATTGCTATATAAGTCTTGCTGTGTAGCCCAGGCTGGCCTCAAACTTGGTTGTGATTCTCTTGCCTCAGCCTCCTAAGTGTGCCATCATGGCCTGCTTTGTTATGGTTTTAACAAAGATTTGTATTTACAGATGAATTTGCTAATCTCTTTCTCTTACTTTTCCACAGGCACCTACTGAGGGGCAGCACAGTGCATTTGCAGTGCTTGCATTCACTTACAGTATTGACAGGCAAGAGTAAGTACTTCTGACTTTGCTGAAATGCCTTCTAGACTTGGATTTGATTCTAGTCAAGTTAATTTATCAAAGCTGAATCTTAGTTACTTTTTTCTTTGCTCAGGCAAAATACTAGATACCCAAAGTTAAAGGAGGAAAGGTTTAGTTAGCTCACAGTTTGTAGAGTTTTCAGTCCATGCTTGGCAGACTCAAGGAGGGTTGGTATGGCAAAGGGACATCACAGAGAAGAAACTGTTCATGGAGGGCAGAAAGTAGCAAAGCAACAAAGGATGACTCTTTCTATCCCTTATATGTTATCTAGGCTTCTGGGGGTAGGGGTGGGGGAGTAGCAATCACATCCTTTATCCCACCACCCTTGATCCTACATTGCACCATGAATCAGTCCCAGCGTCACACACTCTAGATCCTGCCACCTCTGAAAAAGTCACACCTATAACCACATGACACTTTGTGGGGACATCTAGATACAGTCATAACAGCTTAATTCCTTCTTTTCAGAGTGGGGACAGTATTAATACCTAACTTAGTGGGCAATAGTTTGAGAATCAGTTGGTGCTTTAGGAACAGCTCATCAGGAATGCTTAGTAAGTGGTATATATTAGTACTCCAGAAGTATTAGATAAGATGGAGAGTACAAACTTGGTTTGTGACATTAAATGAGGAAGTGATGATGAATTATTATATTTAAATATATTTTAGATAATATAATTTGAGTGATTTTATTTTATTTATTTATTTATTTTTGGTGCCGGGGATTGAACTCACAACCACGCACTTGCAAGGCAAGTGCTTATGCCACTGAGCCAAATCCCCGGCCAATTTGAGTGATTTTATAGGAGTATGTGACTTGATTGTTAGACTCTGAATCAATGATAAATAATTTTATTGTTCATTGAGGTCAGCTTTTTAATCTCTGAAATAATAGTGAAATTGGGGAAAGAAAAGAGTTTGTTGTGCAGTGAGATGAAATTGTGTTTTGCATTTTTTTGGATACTGGAGATTGAACCCAGGGCCTTTGTGCTGAATTGCATCCCTATCCCAGCCCCATTTTTTTGAGGCAGTCTTTTTAAGTCGTATAATTGTCCAGACAGGGCTAGACTCCCGCCAGAATGCTGGGATTATAGGCATGCACCACCACTTCCAGCTTCTGAGCTTTACCAGTTTTTTTCCTTTGACTCTCAAACATTACTCCAAGTTGTTTTTCACTAGATTATTTTCACTATGCATTTTTTCTTTTTTATAGTGCTAGAGATTGAATTGAGGTTCTTGCACATGCTAGGCAGGTGCTCTACCACTGAGCTACACCCTGGCCCATACTAAATATTTTAAGACAAACTATAAATGACACAGTTTCTATAACTGAGCTTGATTATAGTCATTTATATTTGGATAAAGTAATGTTTAATTTCAAAAGTATTAATGTGCTTGCGCTGATTTTTTTCTTTTTTTTGCCTTTTGTATAATATATATTTTTCAGATCTGTCTTGTACTTTCTTTTCTTTTCCTTTTTTTTTTTTTGTGGTACTGGGGATTGAACTCATGATCTTGTGCTTGCAAACCTTATGCTGCTGAGCTAAATCCAGTCCTTCTTTTCCTTCATATAAGTTCTTTTAAGATCCTCTTCCTCTCTACAGATAGCTCTTTCTGCATTTTCTACAGTTCTGCTACAGTGTTTACCAAGTAGTATTGAATTGTGTTTGCTTGGTTTGATCATTTTGATTTTCAGCTAAATTTTGTTGCTTAAGGAAAAAGTCTGTACCTTAACAACCTTTTTCTTGACAGTGATTTTCCAAGTGTTTTTTTTTTTTTTTTTTTACCAAATGTGTACTCACATTGTTGAAGGAAAGTGTAGTTTAGGTAATCCTTTTTAACTATAGGACTTCCAGTATCCTAACTTATGTTAATCTTGTTAGATATTGTTAGACTATACCTATATGAGAGCCTCCCTCTAAGGCAGTCTGGTTAAAATCACATTATTCTGCAGTCAGCCAGCAGTGCTACAGTACTAAAAGTTCATTGGATTCTAAACTTAGTTAATTTTGTATTCTCATTGGTCTTCCTTGTTAAATTGTTTTCCTTTTGTGTGCAGATGACACAACCCAATTTCTGGTTCTGAAAATAATCTGTCTTTTCCCTTCTCTAATTTATTTATAGATAATTCCAGATATAATTCTTTATTAATCTTAATTTTGTTTGTATTCTTATTCTGATTATTCTAAAATAATTATTTAGTATTTCTTGAGTATCAGATCACTATCCCCCCACCTCCAATGGTTTGTTTTGTTTTGTGTTATGAGATAGGGTCCTAACCTATGTAGTCCTGTCCAGCTTTGAACACTGTGTGACCCAGGGTGGCCTTGAACTCAAAATTCTCCTGCCTCAGCTTCCCTATCACTAGGAATACAGGCCACCATGCCAGTCTCCAATGTTGTTTTTTATTTGCATACCAATAAACCATCTAGGTAGAGGTAATCATCTACTAATTTGCTGACCTTTGGAGCATTTTTTCTCTTTCAATAAACTGTAAATCACGTAGGGTCAGAAGTTGGAATGTCTTACAATACGTTTTTAGAGGCATAAAACTTTTAGACATGTTTTAGAGTAAATAATTGATTTTAGCCGGGCGTGGTGGCACACACCTGTAATCCTAGTACTCAGGAGGCTGAGACAGGAGGATTGCTGTGAGTTTGAGGCCACCCTGGGCTACAAAATGAGTCGAAGGCCAGCCTAAACTGCATAGTGAGACACTGTCTCAAAAAGACAAAAAAAAAAAATTGATTTGAAGAGAGATGGAAAAAATCAGTGTGGAATATATTGAAAGCAATAGCCTCATGGGTTTGCCAATTAGGATTCTTTGAGTGTGATTGTGAATCATTAACATGGTAAAACAATGCAATTAGATTTATGAACCTGCCGTTTTATTTTTTGAAGTGGTAGGATCAAAGCCATGGCTTTACACATCCTAGGCAAGTGCTTAACCACAGTCACATCCCCAGTTCTGACACTGTATCTTTTTTGTTTGTTTTTTATCTTTTTGAGACAGGGATTCCCTCTGCACTTCAGGCTGGCCTTGACCTTGAACCCTCCTGAATCAGCCTCCCTAAATTCTAGGATTACAGGTGTGCCCACCATGCCTGACCTGTTTTATTTTTGAGACAGGGTCTCAGAATGTAGTTCAGGCTGGCCTTAAACGTACTATGTAGCTCAGGCTGACCTTGGACTCCTGGAGATCCTCCTGCCTCAACCTCGTCAACTCTGGATTATAGGCATGCCATCACCCAGCTTTTCTGTGTTTGTTTTTATTTTTATCTTGTAAATATTTTTGTTTTTCTTCCTTTCTTTTTGGTTCCAGGAATCAAGTTCAGGACCTTGCACTTAACAGGCAGGTGCTGTGCTGTGCTGTGCTGCTGAGCTATATTCCTGGCCTCTGTGTTTGCTTTTATGTGGAAAGGTTTTTTTTTTTTTTTTTTTTTTGGTACCAGGAGTCGAACTCACGACCTTGTGCTTGTCAGGCAGGTGCTTATACCACTGAGCTAAACCCCCGGCCCCTCTGTGTTTGTTTTTAAAAATAATTTTTTTTTATTTTGCTTCCAGCATTATAAAAAGTAATGCATGCTTTTTATGTGTGACTGTCTTAGAAGATACCTACACAAAAATTGGAAAGTAGGAACTATGAGTCTGTTAGTCTTACTTTTCAGATATATTAATTTGAAACAATACTGTGTATATTATTATACTTTTTTTAGGTATTTGTATTGTTCTGTTTTTATGGTACTAGGGATTGAACCCATAACCTTCATACTGAGCTGTCTTTTTGGGCTCTTTCTTTTTTTCTTTTTTTTTTTTTAATTTTATGGTAGCATATCACTAAGTTCCCCAGGATTTGCAACGCCTGTCTTTCAATCTCCCATAATTCTGGGATTCCAGATGTGCCCCATGATATCTAGCTATATTTTTTTAATAACACTAACAAAATGTAATGTCTCTGTCTCTATATTGTCAATACTGTGTATATATATATATATATATATATATATATATATATATATCCAAAGTAACTATTTTCACATTTATACCAGTTTGTTTTTTCTTCCACAGTAGTTGCAAGAAAAGAATCAGTCTTACTGTAAATTTCTTGGGGAGAACAACAAAAAGACTGCATTAGAAACTGAATTGCAGCTGGAAATGTAGCTTCAAGGTGAAGCACTTACCTAGCATGCACAAGGCTTTCTACTGGAAAAAACAAATTAAAAATTTTTTCTCTATCACAGTATCAAAGAACTTACCCCCATGTAATAGCTTCCTTTCCTCAGGAAGCTATTAGAGGATTCTCACATAAATGAAATAGAAATGGTATAAAGTTTAATGAAAATCCTGTTCCCCAAAATGTGGGGCAGCAGAGGAGAATTAACAAAGACAATGAAGCACCCTAGTGGTAGCAAAAGCAGGAAGCCATTTAAACCTGGGCCTGGAAGGAGTGATAGGAATATGTACTTACTGGAATTTACCTACAGCTATGGTTGTAGAAGTGGATGGGCTCAGAAATGTAATGCTTTCCAGTCTGTAGGTGGATGCTACTTAAATTTTAACATAGGAGGTTAGCTAATTTAACAGCAGATAGTCTGTTGCACTATTCATTTTTGAAGCTGTAAGTCCATTATGGTATTAAAAACAGCCTATCAATATAAATATTTGGTCCACTTTGGCAGGACATAATTGAAATTGGAGCAATACAGAACAGAAAATAACACTTTTGTATAGCTTTCTGTAGTGCTGATAGCATAGTTTCACTTTGCATATGTAGTAGGATAATTTACACACATTTCTGCTATTTTTTGCATTTGACTACCTCTGTTGCTTGTTTAACTCAGTTTTTAGAATTTTTAAAGCATTTTTTAGGAACTTTGAGCTAATAAGTGTTAACACAGTCAGGTACTAAAAAGAACTTGTAGTCTATTAACAAATGTAATGTGAAGCAGTTAAGAGAGAAAAATATTTTCTTTGATTATATTTTAAAGGCAAAAGGAATGATACGATTATGTGACCTTCTAAGGAAGTGTGTAGTCAGCATGGTGTGTCATTTTACAGAAACATAAAATGGCACCATGGATCCACAAAAGGGTTCACCCATCTGGATTTTCATTTCTATTTTACCACTTCTAGCTGTGTCAATGCCCAGGTATTTGAAAAAAATGGGAAAATCTGACCCATCTACCTTTTGGAGAAATTGTGAAGCTCAACTTAAGAAATGTGCTTGCAATAAGAAACAGAACCAAATGCTTTGCAAATATAATACATAATCTCAGCACTCTGAGAGGCTAAGGCAAGAGGACCACAAGTTCAATCCCAGCCTGAGAGACTTAAAGTTAAAAAAATGTTAAAAAGGGCTGAGAGGGCTGGGGATTTAGCTTAGTGGCATAAGTGCCTACCTGGCAAGCATGAGGCCATGAGTTCAATCCCTGGTACACACACACACACACACACACACACACACACACACACACAAGCCCTGAGAATATAGTTCAGTGCAAAAGGCTTTGGGTTCAGTCTCCAGTACCACAATGAATGAATGAATGAATCTGTAAATAATTTAGAAACAAGTATTTCTAGCCTTCATCTAGCCATTAATAATATGTTAAAACTTCCTCTTTATTGCAATACTTTAAAAATGAGATTCATCATTATCCTAGTTTTTATCTCCATACATGGGGGTGAGGAACAACCTGATTCTCTGGATTTTCCTATTTAAAGGTTCCATAATTCTCCCAAACTCGGTTGTTCCACTCACTATTTCAGGATTGTATTTGGCTTTTGTCTCTATTGTCAAATCACCCTTTTAGTAACCATTGTTTGACATACAATTTCATGTCTTATGTTACATCCTTTATCTTCCAATGGTGTATTAAAACTTTGTCTACTGGATACTGTACTTATATTTTCCCTTGTCAACTCATTACAGGAGAGACTTAGCTTTCTAAAAAGCCATTTTGTTGTTCTTTTCTGAGAAACTTAGTTTCCCCTTGCTTGCAGGAGAAAATTCAGTTTAGCATTCAGTTAACTCTGGCTTTATCTTCTATCTCTTACATTGGCTCTGTTCCTTATCTAGACTGTTCTTATTCTCCAGCTAGGTCTTACATATTCTTGGTTGGTAGCCCATATACAGAAAAGCCGTATTACAGGGTCATTTTGATGTGTATGTTTAAAAGTTTATTTTTTGCCAATTTGAAAATATCACAAATTGTATTTTGTCCTAATGTCTTTTTTTCAAAAACTTTGCAAACATCCTGGATACATTTAATCTTTTATTACTAAGGAGTTGAAGGTGATAATGGGACAGTTCAAGTAACCAACCATTCGATACCTTTGATACTGTTTGGCTTCTAACCAGTTCCTGCCCTTAATGTGTGATCTTGAATATCTTCAAAGACCTTGAACTATGAGTTTGATATGAGCTCATAGAGACTTTCTCACTAGTGAAGAACAAAAAACACTTCTCCCTCAATGCATATTAATATGTAGGAGCCCTCATTATCTAGTTTAAGTAAAAATCCTGAAGGCTGGGACTATTGCTCAGTGGCACAGTGTTTGCCTACTGTGTATGAGGACCTGGGTTGAGTCCCCAGCACTGGAAAAAAATTGTAATCTCTTGTTTCCCCACTCTTCTTTATATGGCGCTCTACTCCCGACAAAGTGATACAGATTTATAAAGGAACATGATGAAGGATGATCCAGAACGTAACCTGTTTGTTCCTGGGGAATATTTAAGAACAAAGCTAAATTTTAGGCTATAAAAGTAAGAAGAGACAGTTAGGTATTTGGGTGTGTGATTTTGTTTTTCTTAAAATTTCATCATTTAAAATAGACTCTGTGGACTAGGAAAAGAAAATCTTACAAAGGTACCAAAAATACTATGTGGAGAATTAATCTTAATTATCAATGTATTTTTTTCTTTCTCTTGTCTTAGCATTGGTTAAAGTAAATTTTACAATGTCAAGAGTTAAAGTCTGTTTTGAGGGCCAGGGATTTAGCTCAGTGGTGTAAGCGCCTGCCTGCCAAGTACAAGGTCTGTAGTTGATACTGGTACCAAAAAAAAAAAAAAAAAGAAAAGAAAAAAATGGCCAGGTCCTGTGGTACACTCCTGTAATCCCAGCACTCAGGAGGCTGAGGCAGGAGGATGTTGTGAGTTCAAGACCAGCGTGGGCTATGAAGTGAGCTTAAGGCCAGCCTAAACTGGGTTAGTGAGACCCTGTCTCAGAAAGGAGTGGGGGGGAAAGGTCTGTTTTGATGTCTACACATTTTTATAGAGTTCTGGCCTTGAGAAGCAACTTAACTGCTCCTTATTTGTTTTTCTTATCTATAAAGTGAAAATAACTTTGGGGATTTGGGGAGATTAGATGAGAAAATATATGGGAAATTCTTGGTACTGTACTGCTGCTTTTCCTTCTCCTACTGCCACTCCCTCCATCATTGGTTATTCAAACTATTTAATCCCCCTGCTTTTATCCACTGTAAAATAAGGATAAAAATTCCTTTTAAATTGCCATGCAAGAAGGAAGGACCATAATGGTTAGATGACATAATGGACATGAAATTATACACAAGGAGTACCTGTTATAGTTGCTGAATGTTTATACCGAGATGTTTTTTGAAACATGTACTTACTTCCTTTAACCTGTCTCCTTATTTGTTATTGGGGGTAACAGTACTACTTAAATTTGTGGTTTTGTTTAAGGATTAACTGTGTCTACAGTACTTAGCACAGTGTTCACTCAGAGTATTGTCAGTTAATAGTATTAGCTATAATCATTAAATGTTTGGTCTATACCTGTTTTTATTCATTCTTCATCTGGACTATTTTTAATGTAACTATTTAATATGTCCTTTTATATTTCTTTCCAGATTGTAAGCAGTTGATGGGGAATGTATCATGTATTGGAACTTACAGCTCAAAGTGTATCTGCTTTCTTTGATCCCAGGATATGGGGCAAGGCAGTTCATTTGGCAGTAATTTTTATTCCCTTTGCTGTATTATAGTTCTGCTGGTGATCATTACTGGGTTGATCTTCCTGCTACAGCCACCAGCATTGTTAAGAGCTCCATTTATTTATTTGACAGCCTTGCTAACACTCAACTGTCTTTGTCTTTTTGATAATAACCATCTGATATGAGATACACAGTATCTCATTATGGTTTTAATTTGCATTTCTATAGTCATCAGCAGTGTTAAACATTTTTTTCCACTTATTTTTTTGTCCATTTGTGTGTTTCCTATTGAAAAATGGCTGGGATTGAACCCGGAGCCTTTTGCACTGAGCTATATTCCCAACCCTTTAAAAATTTATTTTGATATAGAATCTTGCTAGATTACCTACTTGGCTCAAATTTGATTCTTCTGTCTCAGCCTCCTGGAGTGCTGGAATTACTGCTGTCTGAATTGATTTTTGTATATGGTGTGAGATTAGGGCCCAGGTTCATTGTTGTGCATAGGTTTGGAAGTAAATCTTTTTTTTTTCTTTCTTTCTGGTTTTTTGAGACACTCCTGGGTGGATAAATCTTTCTTTCTGGTTTTTTGAGACATTCCTGGGTGGATAAATCTTTAAAAGATTTTGGTAAATGAATACTTCAGGGTGTAGATAGTTAGCAAGTGAATTATTAAGTGTGATGGGTTTTTTTTTAACTATTTTATCTTTATTATCTTATTTCTGTTTTCATCTCAAGGTAATTATATGACCCAGAATCATAGGATGAGAGTAAGAGTTTATTAATTTTTTTTATAGTATAGTACTAAAGATTAAACCCAATGTAGCTTTTCACTGAGCTACATTCCAAGCTGTTTTTAAAAAGTTTTTTTTTTTTTATTTTGAGACAGGGTTTTTGCTAAACCAATAAATTGCCCCTGCTGAGTTTGAACTTTCAGTCCTCCTGCCTCAGTTCAGATTCTAGGCTTGGGCCACCATACACAGTAGCACCCTAGCTTTATTGGATTCTTTACTTTGAAGATTTTTTTTTTAATTAAGGGAATTTTCCATCTCTTCTTTACAGATTTATCTGGCATTATGTGTTTTAAATATAGTCAGTTTTAAAGCCATGCGACTGCAGTAGGTTCTTTGGAATGCTGTTATCTGGGTAACAAATGAAAGTAGTTCTATCAGAAATGTAAACTAAGCCGTGTAGAATTTTAGAAATGCCTTTAATTTTAAAGTAAACCTAAAACATTTGCACTATTTTCATTTAATATTGTACCCATTGAGTTAAACAAGTCCAGTTGATTTCACGTTCTATATATGCTTTTTATTTTTAAATATTTATTTTAAAAGATTTTTTTTAATTCTGTAATTTAAGAACCAGTTTTTCAATTGAGTCTTGAGGTTGTTTTGTTTAAATTGTGTGCTATTTACTGAGTAATAACTTCTATCCAACCTCATAGCTAGCCCAATTATATTTCAGTTTTGACTTGTAATTTCTTAGTTTTGGAGACGGCTAGTTGTTTTTGTGAAGATACTTGGATCATTCACTGTTGAAAATTGGAATTTATGCATTAAGGTAAGCATTCATTGAGTAAATAGGGTTGTCCTTTTTTTGGTGCTGAGTAGCGAAGTGAAGTCTGTGTACATGAGCCCACTCTCTGTCACTGAGCTATGCCCCCAGAAAGTCAAGATGGGGTTTTTATGTCACTTGCTTTTGGACTGTGCAATGGTTGTTTTAAAAAGTTATTTGAAGTATGCATAATTTATATTCAACAAGGTGTCATTTTTTGTCATCTTAGGACATCTGCATACCCGTGTTTATAGCAACACAGTTCATAATAGCTGAATCTTGAAAGTGTCCTACGTGTCCCTCAATAGATAAATGAACGAAGAAAATGTGGCATTTATACATAGCGGAGTACCACTCTGCTATATGAAAAATAAGTCATTGATAGGAAAATGGTGCATCTTGAGATCATATTGTTAAGTAAAATAAATCAGGCACACATGCTTAAATACTACTTGGTTTCTCTTAGGTGAAAAACCTAAAACATAAATAGCAAAAGAAAATAGGGAAACAGATCTTATGTAAATGGGAAGGGGGCCAAGTGATAGAGGGAAGGAGAGTGAAAAGAGGGGAGGAGAATGAAAAGAAGTTGGTAGGTGTTATACCTATGTAGTAGTTTGCTCTAAGGAAAGTAATATGTACTACAGACATATACTAATAAAAATTATAAAAAGATGTATTAAGATTTTATTTTCTTTTAAAATCAGGTGAATTCACTGATTTAAAATGTTTAAGATGTTTTTTTCTTTTTTTTTTTTGGAGATAGAATTTCATTACATAGTTCAGGCTGGCCTTGAACTCACTATGTAGAATAGGCTGGTCTCAAATTTCACAGCAATCCTTCTGCCTCAGTCTTCCAAGTGCTGGGATTAGGCATCACCGCCATCTCAGCTAATGTTTGAGTTTTTAAAACATCTTTATTGAGGTATACTTCATATTCTATAAAATCTGTATATTTTTCTGGTGTGCCTTTAGTAAATTTAGATCATTGTGCAGACAGGCATCACTGAAATCTGATTTTGTAACACTCCTTTCACATGGAAAAAGCCCACTGTCCTGTGTAGCCAATCTTTGCTGCCAACCTCAGTCCCAGGAACCCACTAAACTGCTTTCTGTACAGGCATTAATTTTGCCTTGTCTAGAAATTTCATATAACTAGAACCATATAATACATGCTTCTGTGTCAATTAGTCTTTTTAATTGCTCAATAGTATCCCATGTTTTGTTTATCTACTTACCAGTTGACAGGCAGCTATGTTGACCACCATACCACCAATGCATACTCACCCGCTGAAGGATGGTCTGCCAGTTTTAAGCTATTATTGGTAATGGTACTATGCACATTCCTTATAGAGCTCATTCGTGAAAATAAAAATATACATTTATTTCTTGTGTGTGGAATTACTGGGTTGTATAGTAACTGTGTTTAATTTTTAAAAAAACTGCCAAACAGACCCTACTGTTTTACTTCTTTCTAGTATTGTATGAGGGTTCCAGTTTCTCTATGTCCTTTTCAATGCTAAATATTTTCATTTTAAAAACTTTTATCCATTTTATTTTTAATGGTATTTCATTACATTTTACTTTTTTCTGAGACAGGGTCTCACTGTGTATTGTAGTTCAGACAGGGCTTGGACTCACTGCAGTCTTCCTCAGGCTCCCAAATGCTGGGATTGCAAAAGCATGTGCCATGCCTGCTTTCTCATTGTGTTTTGAAAACCGCTTTATTGATGAAATTCATGTACCATACCACTCTTTTCAGTTGTACAATTTAGTGGCTTTTAGTATATTCAGAGTTGTGCAATCATCACAGTTAATTTTCTTCACTCCCAAAAAGGAACACCTTAACCATAATTCTGTGCCCATTGGCCCTAAAATGCCGCTTTATAGATTTGCCTATTCTGGATATTTTATAAATGGAATCATACAGTATGTGGTTCTTTGTGACTGGCTTCTTTAATTTCTCTTTTCAAGGCTCTTCTCCATTGTATATTTCTGTATGCTCACCTGTTTTACATATGAATATAAATCTTTTTATTTATCCATTTAGTAGTGGAGATTTGGATTTTATTCTCCACTTTTTGCCTGTTATAAATAATGTTGTTACGGATATTTTTTCATGTGTGTATAAATGTGTTCATTTTTCTTCGTGTGTTGTTGGATGTGGAATCACAGGGACTTAAGAGTTTTTGTTTAGCGTTTTGAGGAGTTTCCACACTGTTTTCAATGTGATTGTACCATTTGACACATCCAGTGGCACTAAAACTCATCACTGATTTTTCATTGATGTCCATTAAGAATTGGAGCAGTGGTGGTGGATTTTTACTTTATACCAACCCTAGATACCTGAAAACCCTAGAAACCTGAAAATTTAGATATCATACTGAGTTAACCTTTGTCTCTTTCTCACCTCCCTCAAAAACACTACACACTTACACTTGACTAATCATCTTGTTTTTCTGTTTTACAGAGTAAGAAAGTTAGCCTGAGTTTTGTGAAAAAGACAAGGTTTTTCCAGTTTGCATAATGTAAGTTCTTTTCACTTATTCTTGGCCACAATCCTATGTTCACTGACAAAGCTGTTTCTATGGAAACAAATAGTGCAGCCTCTTAGAATGTCAGAGGAATGCTGATCGCTTAAAATGAGACTTCCCAGCTGCTGGTCAAAGGGCATTCCTTGCTGAAGAAGGGGAAGAAGGATGAATGGAAAGAAATTTTAAAGTTCTGGACACTAGTGTAAACTGAGAATATGTTTATGCATACGAAGCATATTTTTTAAATCTCTCTGTGTGTAAAAATTAAAATACTACTTCTTTTCCTTTTAACCTGTATTTTCCTGCAAACCTGTCATGCTTCTCAGCTGTTATACAAATGATTTTGTTTCTTGGTACAGTTTTTCAGTGGTTCTCTACCCGTTAGGCTGTTTCAGTCCTCTAATCTCAATCATTTGTACTTGAAGCTTACTCAACTTTCTTTTATTCCCTCTCGTAGCTAGTTCATGGAAGCATATCCCTTTGTCCCCCACTAGTTTGAAGTTAGCAGCAAAATAACTTTGGTCTACCAACCAGGAAATTTATCTTCTTGCTTTGTAGACTATGTAAAGATTTTGTTGTTGTTGTTTGTTGTTGTTCTTTGGAGGGGGGTAGAATTAGGGATTCTGTCGAGGATTGGAAATACAGCCTTGGAGTCTTTGTCTTTTTTTTTTTTTTTAATTTTAAACTTATGATTGGACGTTAGGAAGAGAAGAATTAGGCCAAAAACTTGTAAACTCCATTATCTTCAGCCTATTGTTTACCTCAAATGGAGGCAATTGTCTAGTTTAGTCATTTACTTCTGAATTGTCAAAGGATTTGGGTCATTGTATTTTGTTTTTTAAATGCTCTGGACTGTGATTCTTTTACCATTTATTGATATGTATTGATTTTATATATATGAATTAGGCTATTCATGGATTGCCTGCTTAAAAGTTATGATCTTGCTGGACATGGTGCACATGTGTAGTCCCAGTACTCCAGTGGCTGAGGCAAAAGGATTGCACTCTGTTCAAGGTCAGCCTGGGCTATGTAGTGAGACCCTATCTCAAAAGAAAAAAGAATTCTTTTGGGTACTGGAGTTCAAACACAGGGGTACTGTACCACTGAGCTATATTCACAGACCTTTTTATTTTGATACAGTCTTGATAAATTGCCCAAGCCAGTCTTGAATTTATAATCCTCTTGCTTTACCTCTCTCATTGCTGGGATTATAAGTGTGCACCACAGTACTGCACTAAAAATTAAAATGACCTTAATGCTAAAACTGTGGTACACAACATAATGTTCCTTTGTTTCAGGAAGTACTTTAAAATCTTTTATGGCCCTCATGAATTAATTTGTGAGCATGATAGTCTCTTGGATTGTTCTGTGTGATGAACTTATTTAACCGGAAGATTGAAAGATTTCTTGAAAAACCTCAGGACTTGAGATAAATCTTAAAAATAGAAAGATTAAAGGAGATGCAGTTTATAAGGCATTTGGGCATGAAGAAAAAAGATAAGGGGTAGGCACAAATGAGGCTAAATTAAAAGGCTTAGGTAGGATAGTATAAAAAACACGGAAAGCTTAGATTGACCTTGTAGTTCACACTTTATTTTCTAGGTAGCATTGAAAACCATCAGAGATTCTAAACAGAAGAATGATTTGCTCATACACTTAATCATCTATTCCTTACTAGGTGTCATGGCTAAAATGAATAAGACAGATCCCTGCCAACTAGATCTTTACCTGTGTGATCTGTAGTCACCTTGAAATTGATGCATTGAGAATAAAACATACATTTCCCTTTAATTTCTCTTTCCTCTGTCTGATTCTCCTCCTGTATTCTCCACTGTAGTAACATTGTCACCTACCTAGTGACCCAAAGTGATTAAGAATGGTTACCCTGAAATCACACTGTCTAGGTTCATATTTTGAAGCCTTGTTTTCTCAGTTCTGTGCTTGTTGGTGTCATGAATCCTAAGATAAGTCAGCCTGATTCTTTCCCTGAGAGAGCTTCTAGTCTGATGAAGTGGAGAGACGAAGATAGTTGTAGTCTGTCTTAATCAAGAAATGATAAAGGTCGTTGGATTCCATGGGAGAATGTTTTTGAGCTAATACATTAAAGAAGAAATAAGCGAAAGCTAGATTATAAGCAAAAGCAGTGTGATTCTAGAGGCTGTTTTCTTCAACATTATGCTGTCTTGATTAACTGGATGAGCACAGTCGCAGAGTTGGAAATGGAAGGAGAGACTGCAGAGGGAAAGAGTAGACTAAAGGGAAATAGGAGTTTAACTTCTAGGTCCCTGTTGGAAATTTTGGGAGATAGAGAAATAGGCAGGGATCCCAGTAACCCCAGTACTCAGCCAAAAGTATATATGTGCAACTGAATTTATATAAAATTTACTCTTCTCCTAAGCTTTTATTCTTTTCTTACTGTCTTCAGGTTTAAGGGTATTTATTTATTTATTTTCAGATAGGATCTTGCAATGTAGTTCATACTGGCCTTGAACTCACTGTGCTGGCACAGGTTGCCTCATCTTTATGGTGATCCTCCTGCCTCAGCCTCCAGATTGCTGGGATTATAATTGTGTGCCACCATACCCAGCAGGATTAAGGATTTATATTTAAAGCCTTTCCTAAACTGGACCCGGTAACACTTTTTAGTCATATCTTTCATCTTCTACTTTGCTGTTTTAGTCAAATTCCCTCATTTGTGCTTACCCCCGTTTTTTTAATCTTCCTGCCCTTGGTTTATATAGCTTTATTTATTCCTCCATCTTGTCTTTAAGGCCTACTTCAGTTCCCATTCTGAGCATATTTGACTGACTTCTAGAGCTGTCCTGAGGTTAAAATGAGTGAATACTGTGTAAAGTATTTGCAATACAGTACTTGCCCCTTAGCATTGGGGGATACATTCTAAACCCCTACCCCAATGATCCTGAAACTGAGGCTATACTGAAATATACACATAAATATAAACATGTATACACATATGTTTATATATGTATATGTATATGTTTATATATCTGTATATATGTGTGTATATATATATATATATATATACACACCTCTGTGGAGGGTATCAGTCTTATACTGTTGGGTAGAAGACTGATACCCTCCACAGAGGTGTGTATACTGTTGGGTAGAAGACAATGAAGAAAAAGAAAAAAATCTGCAATTTAAGAGGCTCTGGGATGCCCCAGTGCTCTTGGTAGAACAAAGGGCCAAGAGTCAGAGCAGTGATGGCTTTTATCGGTATCAATCAGGGGAAGTGGGTAGGGGTCACAGCCAAGTGCAAGGAAAGAGAAACTTTGCAGGCATGGTTGTAAGGAGAAACAGCACCCTTGCACCAGGCACAGAGGCTCTCCAGTTAGTGGTGCAACAGATAGCTTGATGCATGCAAGGGTGGCATCTTTATTGCCAGGAAGGTGTAATTCTTTTGAGTCCCATGGCTTCAGCTGAGATGTTATCTCATGTCTTAGCCATGGAATCATTGGCTCTTGCTTAAGCCTCCATTTCAGCCGTCAGTGGGGGGGGGGGCAGCGGTGCAATTCTCACCTCAGTAGGACTCAGTCACATTCTTTTGGATGGTTTATGGGACACTGCTTCATAGCCAGCTCTGGGTATCTCATGTAAATAGGGTTGAAGTAAAGGTCAGATAAAGATAGAGGCAAGGAGCTTCATTTCTCAGGGGAATTCGGTTTGGAGGTCTCCCACCCCTCTCCTCCCTCTCTCTCTCTCTCTCTCTCTCTCTCTCTCTCTCTCTCTCTCCCCCTCCCTCCCTCCCTCTCCCCCTCTCCCTCCCTCCCTCCCTCTCCTTCTCTCTCTCTGTCTCTGTCTCTGTCTCTATCTCTATCTCTCTATCTCTACCTGGTTTTCTTCTGTGTACATGCTAGTGACTAATGGGCAAATAGCATTACTTTAAGAGACACATTGCCATGAATCCCCCTCAAAATACTTTCCCTTTCTTAAAACACACTTATTATTCTCATTCTGAAGCAGTTCTAGAAGTTGTCTTTCATGAGTGTCTTTACAAAGTGTGATCAAAAATAACAGTGAATGCTGTTGCCATGTACTATCCAAAGTGAGACAGACTTATTAAACCCTTATGATGTGTCTTCACCCACCATATTTGTCAGAGGAACCTTGGGACATGTGGCTGTTCTTTTAAGTGAAAATGACCATGAAAGGTAAATCTTTTGAATCTATCAGGACATCAAAGTGACTATAAAAGCACAATGAAAGACATGAAAGGACTTCCAGAACTGCTTCAGAATGTGGAAATTATGACATAACTATACTTGAAGCAAGAGAAAGTATTTTGAGTGGGATTAATCCTTTACTGTAACAGATTTTTAAACCTTTAAACATTCACCATTATTTTTCGATCTTGTCATGATGAAGTACTCAGAAAATGTTAGCTGTAGGTAGTTACTACTACTACCCTTTCACCTCCTTTGCTAATTTTACCTTTTCGTTTTTGCCTATTGTGTGAAATAGACACCAAATTCCACCATTTCTATAACCTATTTATAGTTTTGCTTCCTTCTGTTTTAGTTCAGAATCCCATTTGTTACAGATACTTTCAAACTGATCTCTTTGCCATGCTTCAGTCAGTCCTGTATACTTCTCTGGGAGTGATAATTTCTTAAAAACCACATGCAATTGTATCATCCCTTGCTTAAAATCCTTTAATGGTTCTTCATTTTCAGGGTATATATCTTTAGCTCTAAAATTCTTGACAGTCTCACCTCTGCTTGCCTTCCTTTCCAGTTTCATCATTACTCATGCAGGTCATGCTACCATTGTTTTATCCAGCTCCCTGCATTCTGCTGTTTTCTCACACTTTTCCTTTCTAATGGTCTGTGATTCCATTGGTCTGGAACAGGCTCTTCTGTGTGACTGATATTTAGTTGCCCTTTAAGATGCAAGGCAAAGAAATGTATCCTTATGTTTTCAGTGTTTCCTTTCACTCTTTACCACAGACTACATTTTGGATCTGTTTATCTCTGTGAATTTTGTGACATTCCTAGTTTAGTTGAATAAATATTTCTTGGGCATTTCCTGTAGGATATACATTATGCTAAACACTGGTGGTATAGAAATAAGACATGAACTCTAACAAATTTGGAATCTGTGGTAGTGAGGAGAGACCAACTGGAGAAGCAATTTATTTTCTTTATACTAGTAGACCATAAACTCTCCAGGGGAGATAAAAATGAAATTTTAGCAGATTAATACCAGACCAAAGAAATTTTTCTGAAAATAAAAAGACTAGATCCAGATAAGCATGATGGTAATAATCCAACTGTGAGAATTTAGAAGGTGGGGGGATACCGTTTTTGGTTTTTTGTTTTTCCCCAAGTCCTGGAACTCAAGATATGACCTACAATGAGAATTGTGACCAAGATCATCCAGGCATGATTTATAATTTTCTGTTACATGATCTGTAATTTTCCTTCATGATTTAGTATAGTATGTATATGGTTTTGAATGTTTTAAAACTAATTCTTAATTTCAGATTCTAGTTTACATAAAAAATACATAATCCATTATTGTTTGATTTTTAATATCCAGTAATTATAAACAATAAAAGTTGAGAGTTAATTTTCTGGAAATATGTACACTCCTAGATTTTTAAAATTGAAGTTAAGAATAGCACTACAATAACTCCCACACAAATTTCTGCTTACTTGTAGTGAAAACATTAAATTAGCTGAATTTGCAACATATAAACCTCAAGAATTGCTCAAAATCAATGTAATGGCTTTCATTTTAATGAAAAAGTAACTTAATGGCAAATAAGATAGTGTAGATCACATAGTTGTTAATAAAGAAGCTACAATCTTGATGGAAGATAATCTACCCTAATTATTGTGAGACTAATTTTAGTGTTTTCCTGATTGTTGGCCTTAGTTGTTTTTCCTAGTAGCCTAGGTTTATAAATTAAACACTTTATTTTCTGCCCTTATTTTTACCATGGCCAGACATACGTGAAAGAAGATTGACTGGTATTAGGAATATTGCCTAAAAACCTGGTTTTTGCTTAGTTAGCATTGTGCTCTAACCAAGCTCATTTACTGAAAATGATACTGAGTTCAAGGAGGTACTAGGTGTATTATTGTAAATATTTTTAAAGCCTTGAACGAAAGAAGGTTAATTAGATTTCATGTGTGGGTTTATGCACATATAAACAATCTGCCTATTTATGCCTGAGCAATGGCTTGATGAAAAGCCAGTATTATTCAATAAAATATTTTTGTGTCAAATATGCTGAAAGATTTTAAAATAGAATCAAATTAATTTCTTCATTTTGTAACTCGTTTACCTTGTCTTATAATTTAGGATAATCTTATGAGTAAGTATTTTGTAAGTATATCTGAAGTTCAGAGAGAGAAACTGATCTTAATTATGAAGCTCCAGGGTAGTGATGGTAAACCTTTTGGAGCTTTCAATGGTACAGCCAGCCTACTGCAGCAAAGGTGTTATAGGCTCATCACCACTGCTCTAGGCAAAGTGCTAATGTCAAAATAAAAACTCAATTTTCTAGTCTCTGAGTCCAGTGTTACTTTTGCTATATAGTGGACTTTTAAAAAATTTTTAAGTGGTATTGAGCACTACTGTTTTCTCTAAATGTGAATACTTGTAAAAGAAGAATTATTCTAATTTTTTATAAATATAATTAATTATGAAGACTGATCACTTTGCCCTGTTTTCATTCAGTATAGTTTTATCCTTCGATAACTTTGCAGCTAATTGAAATTTCTTCTTTAGGCATTTATCTCATCACCCTTCCACACTGAGTTAATTTTCCCAGAGAACTGTCTATGTTTTGAGTGAGCTACCTATACGGCTTGCTATATGTCAGAATGCCATGTATTGCTTTTTAGCAGTTAATTCATTAATCCCATGTGTATTAGTTGAGCATGAAATATTGTACTGATGTAACTTTAAAAAGATACTTTTTTGTATTTATTTAAAAAATGTTTTTTATTTTAAACACCATTTAAACTTTAAGTGATTTATTCTTCACAAAATTAGTAGCCAGAAAATTTATTCTTCACAAAATTAGTAGCCAGAACTTTTTACTTTTTCACTTTGCTAAAATTCCCAGTATATTATTTTTCCTAACTGTAGAATCAAATATTATGCTTCAGATTCTTGGGCAATAGCTTCTTTTGGAAACACCTTGATTCCTTCAGGATTATCTGTAAAATGAAAAGAATGTTCAATCTAAATAGAAAAATATTATTGTATTTTATTAGATATTTTCTGTATTGTATGGAGATTGGAAGTGGGCTATGTAAAGTCTACTTTTATACTGTAATTCTTACATTTTTTTCCCCTATCTTTCCCCTTAGATTTCCCTCGTGGATATTTTTCATAGCATTATTATATGATGTGAGAAGGTTTTTTTTCTGTTTTTTTTTTGAAGTAAACATGGATTTTATACTACAGAATCAAGAAAATTGGCATTATACGAAAAATTGATTTATAAAAAGTGGTACAGGTTTTTATAGATAACCATGACAACATCCTATATGAATGGGCATGTTACAGAGGAATCAGACAGCGAAGTAAAAAATGTTGATCTTGCATCACCAGAGGAACCTCGGAAGCACCGAGAGATGGCTGTCGACTGCCCTGGAGATTTGGGCACCAGGATGATGCCAGTACGACGAAGTGCACAGTTGGAGCGCATTCGTCAGCAACAGGAGGACATGAGACGTAGGCGAGAAGAGGAGGGGAAAAAGCAAGAACTTGACCTTAATTCTTCCATGAGACTTAAGAAACTAGCCCAAATTCCTCCAAAGACTGGAATAGATAACCCCATATTTGACACAGAAGAAGGCATTGTCTTAGAAAGTCCTCATTATGCTGTGAAAATATTAGGTAAGTAAAAATAGCAGAATAATAAAATGTTTTTGTATTATGCATTCTTTAATATAAAATAAATCCGTGAGAAGAAATAAGGACTTAAGAATGTAAGTAATAGTAATTTCGATTATTTTCTTGGAAAAGCCCTATAATGATCATTCTTTAGCCATATAGAGCAAAAGTGTATAACTTAAATGTACCTGTTTTTAGGTATAAAAGTTCTACCTGTGGGTTAATATTTAAAGTTTTAATTCTTTTTTTATGTCAGACTCATAAATTTTTATGTCAGATGTTGAAAAGCAGTTTTCATTTTGAATTTCCTTAGTATGTAAAGTAGTAGTGAAATTAATAACTGCACCTTAAAATCCATTTTATATCCTTGATAATTGTCAGTAACAAACATGTGGAATCCTATTCATGTGGAATCCTACATATAAAATACGGCTGAAAATTCCATATAGGGGTCAAGGGTTTAGCTCAGCAGCGTAAGTACCTGCTTGGCAAACGTGGGGTTGTGAGTTTGATCCCTGGCACCAAAAAAAAAAAAAAAAAAAAAAAAGAGAAAATTCCATACACTATCCAAGCTGTTCCGTTAAAAAAATTGAAAGCCGTCATGTAAGTTTTATTTATTTTTGTATAAAACAGGTCTATGACTAGATAACTTCACTGGTAAATAAGTTAAACACCTCCTCACTAGCCTTTATGTTACTAGGCAGTGTGGATCTAATGAGGTTGATCAATGTGGAATGCATGTACCCAAACTTAGAATATTTGAGCCTTGAATTTTTCTGCCTGCCTCTCCTGCATATGCTAGTACTCCCTGAATGAATGTTAGAAGAATATAGAAGTCAGTTTGAGAAATGATACTTTGTACATTAATTTGTGCTATCCTTAAAACTAGACTAACTCAAATGAAGTGTTTAATTTTTAAGTGATTTACTGTTTTTTTTTTTTAAGATGTGAAAAAAGAGATACTTTCACTTTTTTACAAGAATTTTTGTTGTCATCATTATCATTTGGCTAATCACTTGTCTCTGTTGAGCCCTGTACTGGGTACTTTAACAAATACTAGCTGTAGTAAGTAGTTCTGTGAACTAGAACTACAATCTTCATTTGGGAGATAAAGAAATTAAACCTCCCTTCCCTTTCTTCCCCTCCTTCCCCTCCTCTTCTCTTGGAATGGAAACTCAGGATTTCACACATACTAGGCAAGTGCTGTACCACTGAGTGATATCCCAGGCGCTGCTCTTTCTTAAAGGACAGCTGTATTTTCTTTAACTTTGTAATCCCCAGTGGTTCTCATAAATACTTTTGTTTGTTTTTTGAACTTAAGACTTTTTTACGTATTTTAAAGTAATTTGAAACATGATACCAAATATTTGTAATTCTTTATTGGACAGATTTAATATTTTGAGAAATGATAGATTTAATGCAAATGATTTAATTATAAAAAATATGAAAAAACTAGCACAAGTTGTAGATTGTCATTCATAGCCCCAGTTTTTAGATATGTTCAGTGTTGTTTTCATTTAAAATTAAATGTAATAGCTTTTTAACCTTTTTTTTTTGCTTATAATCTGCTAACACATCAGAGCACAACAGAACTACTCCCTTAAAATTGTGTGCACCTCCTTGCCAGTATTTTGATTAATACACACATGACTGGAGACAACGTCTTAGCCTTTCTCACAGCCAGAAATGCAACTTTATTTTAAATGAGGGAAGGATGGGACAACTGATTTATTTCTTTGAGAGGTAGCCTTCGGTTTTCAAATAATACATCATTTGTCTGTGAGTAAGTAGAGTATTGTAAGAATTTTAAATGTCATTGTAAAGATTATTTTATCCTAGTGGTTTTAAAAAATTAAAGTATTTGGAAGTGTGGCAGTGTATGATAATAAAAGTACAGGGATGGAATTGACAGAAAATACTCACAAGTGATAAACTAAGTTTTGTTTAAAAGCCATTAGACTCTTGTAAAAAATTTAAAAATAGTGATTTGAGAATTTAATTTCAAATAAATGACTAATGCTAACATTATAAATTATAAACATTGTAATACACTAAGGAGACTTCCTTAAAATTGGCATTAGTTTTAAATGTTCTAAAATATCTTTGTTCTCTTTCATATCAAAGCAAACTGCTTTATAAGAAAAATTCTGAGAAAAGAACAATGCAGGTTGTACTGGGATAAGATAGAATAAGGCAATTTTCAAATATTTCTGGTTATAGATTTCATTGCTTTTGTTTTTGTGTTTATAGATAAGTAATTTGGGGCCAAGGATGTATACAAATATAGTAGTCAGTTTTTAAAGGAATAAGCCAGCCATCTATCATATCTGTGACTATGAAGAAACATTAGGATAAGGGCATACACACTCGTGGAGTGAACTGTTTTGTGGTTAATAAGATGATCTGAAATTTGTAGTTAGGAGCTTTCTTACTTGTACCAGATACTTTAGTATAAAGAAAATAAAAGACACAGGAGAAGGAAACTAGGGTGAATAATTCTAAAGAATGAAATATTTTCATAATATAAATAATAGCATGTTTCATTCTTGACTGTGTATTTTTTGCCATATGTCTCTGAATATACACACTGTTAAGTAAGAGTATTGACATTGTACTTTATTTTTTGGTACCCGGAATTGAATCTAGGAACTCATGTCCAGGCAGGTACTGTGCCGCTGAGCTACATTCCCAGCCCTGAGTATTGACATTTTAAAGTAAAACATCTCTTCAGAATTTCTTTCTGCTGCTGACTTTTGTGTGACCGTGAGATATACTGGGATTTGTCTGATTGTGATAAAATTAAAGTGAGCAAACAAAATTTCAGGGCCAATGAATCTTGAATTTTATATTAGCTTACTTCTTAGAAGTTAATTATTTTTACTACTAAATTTTTACTTAACTGCTATAGATGCTTACAAGCAAACTTTCTTAGCCATGCCTTCAGGGACTTTTTTTCTTATAAGTAAAATGATTAGATTATTGGTACTAGGTTTAGCATTTAAAGTGTTCATTCAGACTGTTTGAGAATTTTCTGATTTGGCTACATTATTAAAATTATAGCTAATCTAACGTGTAGATTGAAAAATTATTGAAAATGTGTGTAGTTATGTAAATTTTGGTTATTAAATGCATATTTGTTTACTAAAAATAACTGCTACATTCTGTTTTTGACACAGTGTATCAAAATATACTGTATCAGACTTAATTTCACTTATTAGGCGATAACAGTTTTTAGATTTGCTTATTTATGGCATGTTAAAATGCTTGACATAATTGTGTATTGAAAATTGTAGGGTTGTCAGGATCAAAACTTAAGTTCTAATACTTTTTATTGTCCTTTAATTGCTGTTGGCTTTAGGCAAGTTACTTTTTCTGAACCTCAGTTTCAGGATTATTTTGACAATCAAATTTAAAAATGTGTGTAAACAAGTGGCACATTTTGGTTTGAAAAAAATTTTATTGATTGTGGTTTTGGGGAATGAATTCAGGCCTCATAAATGCTAAGCAAGTATTCTACCACTGAGTTATAGCCCTAGACCTAAAAATTGATTTTTATAAGAACCAAAAGCTGTCTAAGAGCATCTAATGAGCTAGTGTGTATGCTTTTGTGACTAGCTTCTTTTCACTTGGCATTATGCTTTAGGGGTTCATCCATGTGTGATGCATCAGTGCTTTATTCCTTTTTATGGCTGAGTGATCTATTGTGTGAATATGCCATATTATCTGTTCAACCATTTGGGTTGTTCTTTACTTTTGGCTGTTGTAAATATTGATATGAGGAACATTTGTGTTCAGGCTTTTGTTTGAATATCTGTTTTCAGTTGTTGTTGTGTTTTGTTTTGGGTTTGGGTTTTTTGGTACCAGAAATCAAACTCAGGATCTCAGGCTCGCCAGGCAGGCACCGTGCCACTGAGCTAAATCCTCTGACCTTCAGTTCTTTTTGACATATACCTAGGAGTGCAATTCTTGGATCTTCTATAATTTTGTGTTTCGTATATTAAAGAACTGCCATAGTCTTTTCCATGGTGACTGTGCTGCCCAACGTTGACAATATGTGTGAAGGTTCCGGTTTCTCTGTGTGCGTGCCACCACTATCTTTTCAATTTTAGCCTTTCTGTTAACCAGTAATATTTTATGAACAGAATAGTACAGAAAATATTAATGTATTGCACAGGTATACATATTGAGTTAAGGAATAAAGTATATATTTTTAAGAGTTGCCAAAGAATGATTAAGTACTATTTTAGTCAAATCTCTGCATTTAATAGAAAGTCACAGAGATTTTAGGTGGGTTATCTAGTGATATAATACAACTTTTAAAATGTGATCAAGCCACTGCTAAGATTCAAGCATTTTGACTCCAGATTTTGAACTTTTAGAATTCTCTTTCACCAAGAGTCTTTCAGTTTTGTTTGGTTTTATTTTTATTGTGCTAGGAACCTATCCCAGACTGCCTTGCACATATTGGGCAAGTGCTGTATCATTGAGCTAAAGGCACCAGCACTAATACCTGTTTTTAATTGGTTAACCAGTAATTAATGCTCAGGGTCTTTCATGAATTTCCAGTTACTTTTGACAAATTTGTGTTGACATAGGAGTTTCCAGTTACTTTTGAGAAATTTGTGTTGACATAGACTACTAAAAACTAGGTTTGAACTATATGTTCTTCAGTTTACAAAAAAAGAATTAGACCAGTGGTGGAGCACCAATTTAGAGTGACAGGCATAGGTTTGAGCTGCGTGTTTGCATGCGCGTGCATACACACACACACTGGGCGGGGGTTGTGGAAAAGGTGACTATGCCTTATTTAAAGAAAGAAGTCTTTCTAAAAAAATTTTATTTAAAGAGGGGGGGAAAAAGCAAAACAAAAAAGGGTAGAAGCAATACAGAATTTTAAAAAAAAATAAACAGTAAGAAATCACTAGTTGATACATTACATGTTGTCTTCTTGTTCAAGTTACAAAATTAAAGCATACAAAGTGGACATTCAAACAGTGAGGCTGCAAACAGTTCTGTTCTCTGATCCAACAAAAACTTGGCAACACGGTTATCAACCCTACACACTTAAATATACATGCAGTTATATCCTTTAGAGCACTTTCTTTTCCTCCTTTTGCTTTTAAGTCCATTATCTGTTTAGTTATATCATGTTTCACGTTGCTCAGTACCTTACTGATCTGTTTTGTTGTTGTTACTTACTTACTTTTTAAATTTTTTTCTAATTATTTTTTAAATTTAATTAATTTGTTTTATTTCGAAGGTAGTAAAATACAGCAGAACAAGACAGGACAAAGCCAGTTGAGGCAGTGCAGTGAATTTGGTACAGAACCTAACAGCAGGTTACCAGGATAACAGCAATAGATACAATGGTATATCTGGTTTTCTTCACAACAGTTATTCCTTCAATAAGGTAGAGCAATATCGAAGGAAATACTGAAATTATAAAAACAGAATATTCACTAGAGCAATACCATTGATCAGAACAGAGCAAAACAGAAATAAAAATATTTGCCTTCAAAGAGATGGTAGAAGAAAATCCCCCTTATTTGCTATATTGCATATAGTCAAACTCACAAGAGATGCTCAGATCTCTGGCTCTCACTTGCTAGCGGGGGTGGGAGTGGGGGGGTGGAGGGGGGGTGAATGTGATGGAGGTTTGATTCTTAGCCTGCGCACCGGAGTGGTGAGCTGGCTGCCTGCTTTCCCAGCGCTTCAAGTTCCAACATGGCGCAGATCTCAGGAAATGCTGATATGGTTCTCACCCTGGGCCAGCTGCGGCTTGGGAGGCCACAGCCACTTACCAGAGCAGTACACTGGCTGCCTCAAGAAGGAAGTCTTGATGTTGAAGTAGATCACTAGAAAAACTTCTCTTGTGGGATAAATTAGAGCAGTAAGTACAAATAAAGCTAATTCAGAGTAGATGGCCTTGAAACATCTCCAGTGTTGGAGATTTTTTTAGGTTCCTTAGGTAATTTTAGTTTTTACCTTTATAGTCAAAAAATTCTTGGGGTGGGGATATAGCTCAGTGTCACAAGCACTTTCCTGGAAAGCACAAGGTCTTAAGTTCAATTCCCAGTACCAGAAAAATAAAATTCTCCCATATAGTTGGCCAGAGCCTTAAGTATTTGAAGATTGACTTTTCAGATATAGTAATTCTTGTTAGTTGCTATCTATTGCTTGTTTTTGTTTTTTTGGAGGTGGGGTTCTAGGAATTGAACTCAAAACCTTATGCTTGCCAGGCAGGTGCTTGCACCACTGACCTAAGTCCCCAACCCCCTGGTTTTTTTTTTTTTTTTAGTGCTGGGGAACTCACGACCTTGTGTTTGCCAAGCAGGCACTTAGGCCACTGAGCTAAACCCCCAACCCTGTTGCTTGTTTTAAACTCTTCATTATTTTGTGTTTTAGACTCTCAGGAAAGGGCCAAGGCTGGGGTGGAGAGGTTATGGGCCTATATATATGCTTAGCATGTGCAAACCCTAGGTTCACTCACCAGCACGAGGCAGAGGCTCTTTAATATTTGCTTCATTTTCTCCATCTCTAGAAATTTGATTTGTGGCATTTGTTTGTCTTGCTTGTTTGAGTTTTTGAGACAGGGTCTCACCATGTAGTCTGGTTTGGCCTCAAACTTGAAGTGATTTTCCTGCCTCAGTCTCCCAAATGCTGGGATTCCAGGTGTTAGTCACCATACCTAGCCTGGTTTTTATTTTAATTGGGAAAAGTTTCTCAAGGTTTTTATGAGGATTGAATAATATATAAATAATATATTTGTTCCGTTGTGCTAATGAGCAAGTGATCTCAAGTTAGTATGATACTATTGATTAACAACATACTGTACTTGGAGTTTCAGTGAAAATAGTTTTTACTATTTGAGGAACAAAAACATAAATATGGCTTCATAAAGGTGAATTAAAGTTGTAAAAGATAACTTACTTAGGACACGTTTACATTGGTCTTAATGTTTACCTAAGAAATTTGGACTTTATTCTCAGTATAAATTTGTTGGTGTTTCTGGAATTGATAATGGTTCTCAAGTTCTCCCATTTACCCATTACTTGGAAGGTGTTATATTTGAATGTAGCTAGTAGTTCATCAGCCTCTTTGGGAATCAGTTGTATTATTCTTTTGCTTGACCTCTTATTCCTACGAATATTTCTTAGTCCCAGGCTTCCCAAGTGCAAGGGATTTCCAGCTGTATTCTCTTTTCTCGAGACAAAGTCTCACTATGTAGTTCAGGTTGGCCTTGAATTCCCTCTGTAGCCCAGGCTGGCCCAAAACTTGTGTTGCTCTTCCTACCTCAGCCTCCCAAATGCTAAGATTACAGGCCTGCACCACCACACCTGGCTCCAGCTTTATTCTTAACGTGTTCCCCTCCCCCCCCCCCGGGTTTTAAACTGTCCTAGATGGTCTTTACTTATAAACACATTGACCGGGTTTCATTTTTCTCTTGAAATTGTATTTCTTACCTTACCTCCTATCAACACAAGAAGCACTTGTTTCTTAGAACTTCAAAGTTATTCTTTTTTTTTGGCAGAGTCTTACTATGTAGTTCAGGCTGACCTTGAACTCACTGTGTAGCCCAGACTGGCCTTGAACTAACTTGTGATCCTCCCGGTTCAGCCACCCAAGTGCTGGAATTATAAGTGCGTTTCTTGCTGAACAATATCTCAGCTCTCCAAAAGTCTGAAAGTCGTTGATCTTAGGCTTTGTCTCAGTGAGCATTCCTAGTTTAGATTAGCCTGCTTCACTTGCCCTGTTTCTTGTTGGCTTATGACTATAGCGTTTGACTTATATTTAAATGAAATATTGTAGTATTTTAAATATGTAGAGCAAGAACGCAATAGACAATTATCAAGAACGAAATAGAGGGGCCAGGGATATAGCTCAGCGGCTCAGCAGCACAGCAGCACAGCACCTGCTGGGCAAGCACCAAGGCATGAGTTTGATCCCTGTACCCCCTCCAAAGAAGAATGAAATAGAGTTAAGTATAAAAAGTAGACCCAAGCCTGGCATGGTTGCACAAGCTTATAATTCTAGCATGCAGAAGGCTTAGGCAGGAAAATCATCACAAATTTGAGGCCATCCTGGGCGAAAGAGAATGAGAACATCCTGAGACCCAGTCTTTAAAACCAAATTTGAGACCATTCTGACACCCAGGCTTTAAAAAAACTAAAAAAGTAGTGCTGTAATCTCAGCACTCAGGAAGCTGAAGCAGGAGGATTGAATCTGAAAGCCAGTCTGGACTGCATAGTGAAACCCGGTCTCAAAAAGACAGTACATACATACATGTATGCTTGCATACATATGTGTTTTTAAAAAAAGACTCAAGAACTCAATATAATAAGTATATTTATTGAAGGAAATAGACATAAATACTTTAATATAGTTTAAAATATATCTTAAAATAGTATCAAATGGTATAATAATCTTATGTTACTGTATGGTAAGTGATTCTTGAAGAGGTGTATTTTAATCAATTTAAAATATTATCATTAAGGAAGACACTGGAGACTCTGGTTGTGTTTGACATTGAACTCTTGGCCATACATGTCTTAAATTTCCTTAGGGAATTTTCATAAATAACTATGATTAAAAGCCATTATTCTGATACAATAAGAAAAAATGAAATTTGCTATATTCTCCTTAAGACTGTGGGAACTATCCCTGTAATCAATGTAATTGAGTTATTAAGTAGTTATTAATCTTGTAGGAAAAAAATAGTCAAAAGAAATACAGATGACTATATCTTATAAAAATATATTTAACCAGGTTACAAAAAAATTTAAAAATTGATAATGCTTTGATCTGTTTGTGAAAATAGGTACCCACAGTTCTTGTTAGTAGGTGTATGAGTTGATACAATTCTGGAAGGCAGTTTGTCAACATGTGTCACAGTCTTAAGTATTTTTATTTGGTCAATCTTATCCTGGGGATTTATTTTGAGGATTTATTGGAAAGCATTAGATTATAAAATCATGCTTACAGTGTTTTCTGTACTCAGATCACATTTTAAAAACCCTTAAAAGGAAATGAAAAAAATTAAGATGTGTTATATATGTGTACTGACTCCCCACAAGGAATATAATCTTCATCTGCTGCAAACATGTACTAATAAAAATAAAAATATAATTAAAAAATTTTAAACTCTAGAGCTTGTATGTTAGCTTAAACAATACAGTTTTGCATTAAAAATTCCAGCCTTCCTGAAGATGAAGAGACCTACTACTTAGGCAGTTACCTTCGGAATTAAAGTTGCTTATTAATTTTAGTCAGTGATGAGATCTGAAGCTCCTGATATTTTTCATTTCTCTTAATCCAGATTGAACCACTTTTGACAATTACTAAAAATTTTAATAGGAATTTCTCTGCTTAGATAAGGTTGTAGCCTATTTTCCTGTTTTGCTCTAATGAAACTTTTTTTAAAGAGAAAAAGTTTCAAAACATGATAATTAGGGAGTAACTATAGTATATACTTTGCATATTGTTATCTTCAAATCAGTTACTTAGGGGCTGGGGATTTAGCACAGCAGCGTAAGCACCTGCCTTGTGAGCATGCAGTCGTGAGTTCGATCTCCGGTACTGATTAAAAAAAAAAAAATCAGTTACTTAGCATAGAAGACATGAAACTTTTTAAATTTGGCTTTTTTGAGACATGTCTCACCATATGGTTCAGGCTGGCCTTGAACTTGCAGTGATCCTCCTGCTTCAGGCTCTTGTAGACTATTGGGATAAGAGGCATGCACCACTAAGCCTGGCTTTCTAATGAAACTTTAAAGCTATTGAATTCTGTATACTTTTAGTGGATTGTCTGATAACTTCTTCCAATTTGATAGAATCTGGCATTCCTTGTTTTTTCTGTCTACTTGTATAGCTATCATATTAGCTTATGGGTAGTTACAGCTGTACTTCCGGTCTTACCTACTTCTTGGTAACAGCTTCTTAGGTCATCCTGATGGCAGTTTTGACTTTCTAATTTCCTTTCCAGTTTTGTTGATCTTTATACTATTGATAACTATGTGATTCATAGTTAATTTTAAAAGTCAATAAATGTTTTTTAAAGTGTTGACTTTTAATTGTAATGTTCCAGCAAACACACAACTTCTGTTGGGGAGTAGGAGAGAGACTACTAGTGGTTCTGAACTGTTTTTGAATAATTATTTTTCCCTCAAAAATGCATGTAGTAAGTAGGTTGGGTGTGGTGATGCATGTCTGTAATCCCAGGTCTTGGGAGGCTGAGGCAGGAGGATTTATGGTATTCAAGGACAGCCTGAACTGCAATGCAAAACCCTGTCTCAAAAAAAAAAAAAAAAAAAAAAAAAAAAAAAAGCATGTACTACATATACATACTATTAGGCACAATACACATACACATCGGCAGCGCTTCCATTGCAGTTTTAGGAGATACATTTTCATTAGTTTTATGGACAACAAAAAAGTGGCTGGCAAATATAAATAAACTTCAACCTCCCTATTAAAGAAATTAAAGTTTTTGAAAATTATGAATATTAGGGAAAATATTGCTAAAAGGATATGAATTAGTGTAAACGTCCTAGAAATCTATTTGGCTTTTTAAAATGTCAGAATCTTATGTAAAAATTCTATTTCTAGGAATTAAGAAAACATCAGACTCTTAAACAGATTTATGTGCACCGATGATGACTATGTGCTGAAATATTTATTATTAACTTACAGTACCAAAAATAGAAGCAATTTAAATATTGAACTTTGCAGTATGGTTATTGTAATTTATGGTTTAGCCACGTAAAGTGCTGTAGAGACATAATGTATATAACATTTTGAGGTCGATGGGGAAAAACAATTACAATGTACTGTTAAATGAAAAGAAGAGAATATAATAAGATGTTCAGAAAAAAACTTTCTAGGTAACAAGATTGTTGGTGGTTTTACATATTACATAGTTTTTGTGTTCTTATTTTTGTAGTAAGTATGTTTATAATTAATACTATTTTTAAAAAAATATGTTATTCTGTTGTATATTTTTCAGAGTTTTACTTAAAATTCAACAAAATGACATTGATTGATTTTATTTCAAAAATACATGTGCTTTTTTCCTTCCAAAACATAGTATATTGTTACTGGTTCAGGAAATTTTATCTTAAAACATGTGTTGAATTAAGAGCAAAACAATTAATTTTAGGATACCTTTTCTTTCTCCTACCAGAAGTGGAAGACTTATTTTCTTCACTTAAACATATTCAACATACTTTGGTAGATTCTCAGAGCCAGGAAGATATTTCATTGCTTTTACAACTTGTACAAAATAAAGATTTCCAGAATGCATTTAAAATACATAATGCTGTCACAGTACACATGAACAAGGCCAGTCCTCCTTTTCCTCTTATCTCCAATGCCCAAGATCTTGCACAAGAGGTATGTATCATGAACATCTTGCCATCTGCAATAATTATTAGTAATCCTAAGGCAGTATGATTGGAAGATAATAAAGCAATTACTACTGATCACATGTTAATAATTTATTATGATAGGAAAATTTTGCTTTGTGCATTATATCCTGAAAAATGTTGTGCTTAGTCTTTGAGTTCTGTTTCATGAAGAGAGTTACTTTTGTATATAGGATTATAAGTTTGGATAGTAACAAGCAGATTTCAGTAATTAGAGGGCAAAGTTGTTAAATGCTTTTAGTATTGGTTTTATTAATTTTAAGTATTATATATTATAAACTAAGAAATGAATACCGGTTGGATAAAATTACAACTGATAGTTGGGGATTATAAACTATAACTTCTAAAATTTATTACTTGTAGGTATTTTTCTATTTCTTTGTTTTTGGGGTTTTTTTGGTACTGGAAATTGAACTCATAATCTCGTGCTTGCCAGGTAGGTACTGTGACGCTAAGCTGTATCCCTGGCCCACATATTTTAAAGTCTTTCTCCTATTAAAAACTGAATTTCCAAATTATTTTAATATACATTGAGACTTTCTTTTGTTAACATGTTAATCAGCAAACATCTTTTAAATTGAAGATTTCAAAAGTGTGTAAACCATCTTTTGTGGGGTATGGACATTGTGTCACTATGATAAAATTTAGTTATTTTGATATTATAAAAAGTAATTTGAGAAGCCTACCATGTAAATGTGTGAGATGTAATCAAAATACATAGTAAATGTTTAAAATTGTATTATAGTAAAAAACAAATTGCCATTAATCTCATTAAAATATTGCTTCTCTCTTCTCTCTTTTTTTTTACCCCGTTTCCTCTCCTCACTCATCCCATTTTTGTAGCTGCTGTCTAAAGCCATTATGGAGGTTCTCATTCATGAGTGTCTTTACAAGGCATGATTAAAAATACAGTGGATGCTGCCCTCCAAATGCTATCTAATTGAAAGGCAGGCTCATAAAAGTATTACAGTGTGTCCTCACCCACCTTATTCACCAGATATGGCACTGTGCAACTTCGGGCTCTTCTCCCAAATCAGAATGACTATGAAAAGTAAACATTTTGAATTACTTCAAGATACTGAGGTAGCTGCAACAATACAACTAAAGACACAAAAGAAAACTTTCAGAACTGCTTCAGAAAGTGGCAAGAATAATGGGATAAATGTGTTTGAAGGGAGAATGGAGTATTTTTGTTAGTTTGCTTTTGTTTTTACTATTTGTGTTTTGAGACAGGGTCTCACTGTGCAGTTCAGGATGGCCTTGAAGTCACTCTGTAGCCCAGGCTGGCTTCCCATGTGCAGCAATCCTCCTCCTGCCTCAGTAGCCTGAGTACAGGGGGGTGGGGTGGGGGGGTAGAGGTGGGTTGGGTTGTTACAGGCCTGCAGCACCACAGCTGGCTGGCAGAGAGAGTATTTTGAAGGAAATTAATGGTAATACAGCTTTTCCTGTAATAAATTTTTAAAATTTATACACTCATTTTTTTAAAATCCCATCTTGCATTTCATTGAATCCCCCAACATGAGAGGGAAATGGGACTGGGGGAGGGTATGACTTCCAGAGCTATAGATCTATAAATTAGGTTAAGATATACTTTTCAGATTAGTGCAGTGGTCCCAAAGGGAGAGATTTTCCTTATTAAGGTGATTAACGTGGCAAATACCCTACATGCAAAAGTAATAAGAGAGAAACCTAATGTCGCCTGGGTCCCAGGAGAGAGCAACCTAAGGACTTATTCATGGAGAGGGAATTTAGAAATTTTCCACCCACCAGGCATTAAAAAGAGCTGATTGAAGCCTATTCTTGAAGTCATCTTTTATTATTGATGTGAACTATACAGTATTTTTATTAAAAGAGTTATCAAACTGGGGGTGTAGCTCAGTGGTAAAGTGCTTGCCTGGGTTCCATCTAGCACTGCAAACAAAACTAAACAACACTGTAGTCTTTTAAATTTAAAAATTATCACTTACATGCAATACTTTTTTATTTAAAAATACTAATTGGTGGGAGTTAGCTCTGGCTCAAGGGCTTGCCTGGTAAGTGTGAGATTGTACCAAACAAACAAAACCAAACAAACAAACCCCATACCAAAACAAACAAAACACTAATTCATAGTTTTAAATCATTTTCCTGAAAGTTACTTTTTTAGCAGAACAGCATTACTTTGCTTGTATACTATTTATAAATATAGTGTAATTTTTATTGTGAAGAATTCAAAAGAATACCAAATAAATCATTGTGTTTATTCCTTCCTCCTCCTGGTTGGGGGAAGTTATCTCTCTAGCTACTAGGCCTTTGTTTTGCTGAATTGAACAATTGGTGGAGGAAAGAATGAGAAAAGCAAGAGTTCATGATTGCTTCAACTGAGAAAAGCTTGCTTTGGCATTGCTGGTGCTGTGTGGGAAGTGATAGTGACCTCAGGCTGAGACTAGTCTTAAAATCTAGAGTACAGTGTCAGGACCACAGCCTGTGGTTGTGGTGTAGTGTGGGATGGTCCTGCAGTGCTGTTTCCCCTGGCCTTCTGTCAGTGAGGACTGTGAAGTAGCCCTGCCTTTGAGTACACTTGTGAGACAAGCAAATACATCATCATCAAAGAGGAGGATTAAATCTGATACAAAAAAAGTACTATACATGTGTGTTTAAATATGTATGTTAAAAACTCACATTTAGAATATGTATTTTTAAAACTCCTGCAAATTAATGTGACTATGCAGTTTTTTAAAATGACAAAGAACAGACACTATTTTAAAAAAAGGATATCCAGAGCTGAGCGTGGTGGTACACACCTGTAATCTCAGTACTTGGACATGTGGGAAGCCGAGGCAGGAGGATTGCCACAAATGAGGCCAGTCTGGACTGCGTAGCAAGACCCTGTCTCAAAAAAAAAAAAAAGAAAACAAAATCCAAATGACCCCAAAATATACCAAGATATTTAGCATTATAGCCAGCAGAAATACAAATTAAAACCAAATGAGATGTCATTGCACAGGCACTAGAATTACTATAATTAAAATTAAAAAGACTGACAATAGCAAATGTTGGTGAATGTATGGAACAGTAGAATTCATACTCCTGGTGGTGTATAAATTGGTATTGCCACTTTGAAAAAAATATTTGACAATATCTATTAAAGCTGGTATACTTGTGTACTGTGACCTAACAGTTTTACTCCTAGGCCTATACCCAAGGGAAAAGAAAACATGGTGACACAAAGACTTAAGAACAAATGTTTGTAACAATCACATAATAGAAACTATAAACAATCCAGAATCCTCTGAACTTGGGAAAGTTCAGTTAGGTTACCACTGAAGGAACATGGTTAAGTAAATAATTACAATGCAGTGAACTTTCTGATGGCAGTATGAGAAAGTGCCAGCAGCACAATGAGTTGTGCCAAATTCTGGGTGGAGGGTGAGGGTCAGAAAGTGGAGAGTGATAGAAAAGAGAAAGAAATATAGAAGGAAATTTGCTGAGTCTTCAAGGATTACTGGGAATTTACCAGGAACGTAGAAAAAAGAATGCATTCTATTATCAGAGGGCACAAAGATGACAGTGTCTGAGAAAGCCTGGCACGTTTCTTGAACAGTGAGTTAAGGGTAGGATACGATCTTAAAAGATGGAGCCCACATCCTGAAGGTCAAGTAAAGTACATTAATAAGTTTTAAATTACCTTTCAGTGGATCACTTTGGTAAACATTTTATGAGTCAGCGTCTTACTATGTAGTCCAGGCTGGTCTTGAACTGAGTAGCCCCAGCTGGCCTCGAACTTGGGGTGATCCTCCTGCCTCAGTCTCCCAAGTGCTGGAATTACAGGCTTATGCCACCATATCCCACCCCCCAGTAAATATTTTAACATAATTCATCTGAACAGGGGAGGAGAAATCAGTTTTAACACATTTTGTTAACTTGACAAAAAATAATGCCAGAACCAATGACGTTCTGACCAAATTGCCACTTAATCTTGTAGTAAAATGGTATAACCTCCACACTGTCATTACAACTACTCAGCATTTTTCTGGAGGTTGTAACCACTGAAATAAATAGGAAGAAGTAATATAAACCGTAGAGGAACAAGGAACATGCGATTTTGTTCTAATTTAAACAAATACTTTGGTAGAAGGAGGTATAAAATAAAGGAAGAATATATACCAAGTTGATCATTCCCAAGTGTAGTAAAAGTTGTTCCTTTTGGGCTGGGGATTTAGCTCAGCAGCATAAGCGCCTGCCTTGCAAGCACACAGTCATGAGTTTGATCCTCGGTACAAAAAAAAAAAAGCTGTTCATTGTTCCTCCTTTCCCTTTGGTTGTCTGTTTTCTAATTGTTCACACTTAACGTACTATTTCTCTAATTGCCTCTGAAGGAAGATAAGAAAAATAGTACAGTATAGCTAGAGAAAAATATAAGATTAGAAGTGAATATTATGTCTTTGTAGAGCTACCTGTGCTGTGCAGTAACAGTAGAATGAGTAACACCTGGGTTAATAAGAGACCCTGAATAAGTACTTCAAGGCATTTGAAGCTTCGCTAGAAAGGAAGTGCTCAGTGATGTTTAGGAGGAGGCAAGGTAGAAATGACAATAAATATTTAGTACAGAAAACTCCTTTTAAGTTTACTCCTATCTTTTGTATCCCTTTGTTAATTTTTAACCCAAAATTGTTTCTCCCTCAGATTTACTTTCTCTGGCAATCAAATGATGTATGATCAGGGACTATAGCTTTTTGTTTTGTTTTGTTTTTGTTTTTTTGAGACAGGGTTTTATATATAGTTCAAGCCAGCCTTGAACTCACTATGTAGCCCAGGCTGGCCTCAAACTGCAACAATTCTCTTGCCTCAGCCTCCTAAGTACTGGGATTATAGGTGTACACCACCATGCCCAGCAAGATTTCATTTTCGATTAATGTAGATTTAGGACCAGGAATTTAGTTCAGGGGCATAAGCGCCTGCCTGGCAAGCGTGAAGGCATGAGTTCAATCCCTGGTATGGTGGGGAGGGATGCAGATTTAATACATTTTGAAGAGGAAAACACTCTTTTAAAATTCAGCTTTTAATTACCCATATTTTCAGACCATAACCCTTGTACATTAGATTTTTTTTTTTTTTTTTTGGACTGGGGATTGAACTCATGACCTTGTGCTTGCTAGGCAGGCGCTTATACCACTGAGCTAAATCCCTTGCCCCATGACCATTAGGTTTTAATGGAACTAAGAAAATAATAATTTGCAATGCAGATAATTTTCTATACACACAGAGCTCCACTATTAGAAACATTTTTCTAGTAGGTAGCAAAACCATAACACAGATTGGTTTTGATATTATCATCAGTTGTACATACTTGTACAATTAATCCTTATCATCTTAGTTTTAATTAGGAAATTTCTGATAAAATAGTATGGAATTGATAAGTTTCTGTTTTAATCATGAGTTATTCTTATTAAAAAATACTGTATGTAGGTAGATGTGGTAGTCCATCCATCCTTATAATTTCAGCAGTCTGGGAGTTTGAGGTGGGAGAATTGATAATTTCAGCTCAGGCTTAGCAATTTAGTGACTTAATGAAGCTCTCACAGAATTAGAAATTTCAAAAAGGACCAAGAACATAGCTCGGTGTGGAGGCGCTGGACTCAATCCTAGTGTACCCTCCTCAAATTTCTATATATGGATTGAGTTTTTTTTTCATTTAGTTTTTTTGTTCGTTTGGGGTTTTTTTGGTGTTTTGAGACAGGGTCACGGTGTGTAGTTCACGCTGCTTGTGAACTCACTGTGTAGCCCAGACTGACCTAGAACTTGTGGTGATCCTCTTGCCTCAGTGCTGGGATTGTAAGCATGTACCACTACGCTGGTGTTCTTTGTTTAGTTTTGTGGTATTTAGAATTGAACTAGGGCCTGTGTACTGGGCCACATTCTCACCCACCCCACCTTTTTTTTGTTTTTTGTTTTTGTTTTGTTTTTGAGTCAGGGTTGTTACATCGTTCAGACTGGCCATGAACTCACTGGATAGCCCAGGCTGGCCACAGACTCACAGTAATCCTTGCCACAGCCTCCTAGATGCTGAGATCACAGGTGTGCCCCACCACACAGCTCCCGCTCACTGCAGCCTAGTAAGATAGGGTCTTACTAAGTTGCCCATGCTGGGCTTGAATTTTGGTTTCTTCTGTCTCCACCTCCCAGAGTGCTGGGATTACAGGTTATGTCACTATGCCTGGCATAGATTTGTTTGCATGATTTTATCAATAGTGATAATTTTGGTTTTGTTATCCACATTATTACAAAAATAATGTAATCCACATTATTTTTGGTGGGCTGTTGAACTGGGGATGGTAAATGAATAAAAAAATGAGAACCATGGATAATAAGAACCTTCAGTGTAATCTGGAGCAGGGAGTAAAGGAAAATTTGTATAGTACTTTTAAATATGGTAGAATAGAATAGATTGATCCAGCTCTTGGGAGGCTGAGGCAGGAGGGTTGTTGCAAGTTTGAGACCAGCCTGAGTTACAAAGTGAGCTCAAGGCCAGCTGAACTGCATAGCAAGACCTTATCTCAAGGAAAAAAAATATATATTGAACATAAATGAACTGAATTTGAAAGAAAGTTATTAAAAACTGTAAAGGAAAATACAGTTGGAAGAATTAAATTGTTTAAATGGAAGGAAAAATAGATTCTGTAGCAGAAGCAGCTGATTCTTTGAAAAGAGTGATTGACAAACCTTTGATAATTTAGACAAGCTTTAAAAAAGTATTAAGGTTGAGGGTATAGCTAGTGGCATAAGCACCTACCTGGTAAGCACAAGATCTTAAATTCAATTCCAGATACCAAATAAGTAAATAAAACGTTGACAGTATATTAAAAAAAATTAAGACAGAAATGGAAATGTAATCCAAAGTGAGGTTGTCTCATCAGTTTCTTACAAGTATGTTTTATCATTTTTGATTTGTACTTTAAAAAAAATGCTAGACAGGTAGCACATGCCTGTAATCCCAGCAGTTGGGAGGCTGAAGCAAGAGGATCAGTGTATGTTTGAGGGAAGCCTGTCTGCATACTGAGTTCAAGGCCCCTCTGGATTGCATACTGATACCCTGTCTCAAAAAGGGGGGAGGTAGGCTATGCTCAGTGGCATAGTGCCTGCCTGGCAAGTGCAAGGTCCTGAGTTTGATTCCTGGTATGGAAAAAAAAAAAAAAGATAAAAAAAAAATCACCCTGCACAGGTGCTACTGCTATTTCCTGTAAGGAAGGAAGAATAATCTTCGTTTCTGTTTCTTAGGTACAAACTGTTTTGAAACCAACCCATCAGAAAGAAGGACAGGAATTAACTGCTTTGCTGAATGCACCACATATTCAGGTAGAAAATGGGCAGAGCATTATATATGGCATTTCCAGGATTTATCCTTTTTTTTCCTATAATCAAAGTCTCTTGAGGTCGGAAGAGACCGCAAACATTACCTAGGCCAGGCTTGATATTTACAACCCATACTTCAAAGTAATTATTATCATAAATATTCTTATTTAAAATTAACCAGTCATGATGATGATGATGATGTCAGGTTTTTGTTTTGTTTGTCTTTTTAGGTTTTTTTTGCGGGAGACCTCATGCTTACCAGGCAGATGCTGTGCTACTGAGCCGTATCTCTGGCCTACCAAATAATTTTCTTTGCTTTTTGCGGGGGGGGGGGAGTCCTGTATTTTCCATATATTTTAATTATTTAGTATGGTTAAGCATTTAAATCCATTTTGTTTTTATGAAGTTTAAGAAGCATTTTGGGCTTTTCATAATCCATTTCAATGTATGCCTTGCTACACTGATTATATCCTTTTTTTTTAATACCTCTTTAGTTATCAGTAGCAAATATACTGGGTTGCATCTGTGCTTGAGTTGCAGAATTTGGAAACAGATATGGATATACAACTAATTATGGCAGTTTTAAAGATTTAATGAATGAAATTGTATGTACATATCTTCAAAAATAAGTACTGCTGTAAAATGTTGTCAATTTCTTTGAAACAGGCACTTTTACTGGCCCATGATAAGGTTGCTGAACAGGAGATGCAGCTAGAGCCCATTGCAGATGACAGAGTTTATGAAAGCATTGGCCAGTATGGTGGAGAAACTGTAAAAATAGTTCGTATAGAAAAGGCTCGTGATATTCCATTGGTAAGTGTTCACATCTCTTATCTTTCTTGTCACACAGAGGCCTCTCAGATAGCTGACAACTCTTACATTCTCAGTAGTTTTTTTCTTTTATGGTTAATTCATTGGAATTTTTCTATGTTCTTGCTCATACCCCTTACTCAGTTAACAAAATTTGTTCTTCATCTTTTCTCACCTATAACTAGATGAAAATAATAGCTTGTGAAATGTTTGTTGAGAAACAAAGAAGAGATAAGTAGTTTTATTCTCCCAACTTTTTAGAAACAGTAATTAGAAATTCTGATTTTTTTAAACTGGATTTCGTCACTCATGACTGTAATCCCAGCACTCCAGAGACTGAAGCAGGAAGATTGCTAGGAGTTCGAGGCCAGTTTGGGCTGCATAATCACTTCAAGACCAGCCTAAACTATAAAGCAAAACCCTGTCTCAACACCACCCCCCCCCGCAAAAAAAAAGAAAGGCAAAATTCTGGTCTTTTAATACTGTTAAGTTTACTGAGACACAATTATTTACATATTTCAAGTACTCTTAAGAATATACCTTAATATTTGCTTTATGGTTTTTATATATAAAACTTCTCTTTTGTCTACTATCACTGCCTTAAGTTTCTTTCTTTTATTGTCAAAGAAATATTTTTGAATCATGGTATCTTGGATTGTAGTTTGAAAAGTCCTCCCCATCAAAAGAATAGAAATTGAAAAGTCAAGATAAAATGTTAAAATAAAAGTTTAGAGAAACAAGTTTAATCTATATGTTATGTTCCCAATTTTTTTTCCTTTTTGAGACAGGGTCTCTCTATGCAGTTTGGGCAGGCCTTGAGCTCACTTTGTAGCCCAGGCTGGTCTCGAACTCACGACGATCCTTCTGCCTCAACCTCCCGAGTGCTGGGAGTGCCACCATGCCTGGCCCATATATTCCCAATTTTTGAACGTATATTTTTCACTTATGTGTCTAGATTATATGATACATATTAATGTTTAATACATTGACTTCAAAAGATTCTTTATAGTTAGAATTATGCTTATTACTTATGCCTAATTTGTATTGTATTGTAATATGTATTATAATTTGTATAGCATTCATCATATATGCACAATAAATATGATTATAGGTCTTCACACATTGTAAACAAGTGTATTTTCTACTATGGTATGCTTCAAAAATCTAGTTGATGTCAAAGTTCTGATGGAATGTTTCTAAAGCAGAAAATATGGGGGAAATGATCAGCTTTCAGATCTAATGACAGCTATTACTCCAGCTGTGTCAGTAAACTTTTTTTCCAAGATAGTTGAAGACTAGTATTGTTAGATAGAAAAAAATTTTTTCACTTGGGTTTAAAGTTGTTTATTTACAAAGTAAACGTAACAAAGGTGATCAGTTACTAATATGTGAACTGGCACATACATGGCACAGAAAATATGTTAGAAAAAATTATAATTTAAAAATAAGTACTTTGGGCTGGGGATTTAGCTCAGTGGCCCAGGTGCCTGCCTGGAAAGCAAGAGGTCATGAGTTTGATCCCCAGTACCAAAAACAAAAAAAGTAAGTATTTAACCAAAAACCCATTTTTATACTTAAACTAGACATTGATCTTTTTAGGGTGCCACTGTCCGTAATGAAATGGATTCTGTCATTATTAGCCGAATAGTAAAAGGAGGAGCTGCAGAGAAAAGTGGTCTCTTACATGAAGGAGATGAAGTTCTGGAGATTAATGGCATTGAAATTCGAGGGAAAGATGTCAATGAGGTTTTTGATTTGTTGGTAAGTTGACATTAGTAGAATAATAATTTATTATAATTTATTTATTATTTCCTCATTACTAGATTTAAAATAAGTTTTTAAAAAGCTGTTTGCCTATAATACCAGCACACTATGAGTTTGAGGCAAAAGAATCATAAATTCAAGCTCCATCTGGCAGACTTACTGAGATTGAATCACAAAGTAAAAATGAAAAGGGCTGCGTGTGTAGCTCAGTGCAGAGGCCCTGGGTTCAATCTCCAATACCTCCTCCCGCCCCTGTACTCACAGAAGTCAAGAGCCCAGGACAGTTTCTAGCCCTATTTTCCTATGATACCAGTCCTTTCCAGTATTTGTTGGTAGAATTTGTTTTTGGTGGACACCACTGATAATATTTTACTTTGAGCTTTCTTACTACCATGTATATGTTATTGTTGAAATCAGTAGTAATATAACAAATTAATCCTTTCAGTGAATATTGAGTGCATGTCAGTGTGTGCTAGATACTGGGACAACAATAAAAGTCCACATCCTCTTTTTTTTTTGTTGGGGCGGGGTACTTGGAAATGAATACAGTGCCTTTGCCCTGAGCCATACGGCCAGCCACTTTTTATTTTTATTTTTGAGGCAGGCTCTTGCTCAGTTGGTGAAGTTACCCAGACTGGGCTGGAACTTTTGATCTTTTTGCCTTGGCCTCCCAGAGTGTTTATGTTTTCAAGCATATGTGTCACCATGCCAGCTCCTCATGATTTTTCTTATCTAAAATTGTTTGCCCCTAACAATGTAAGATAACCATAACGTTGTAGACCTACACTGTGCAATGTCATAAAATTCAGTTCCTTATTCATACTAATGTTATTTCAGATGCTAAAGGGCAATAATGGGTACCATATAAAGATACAGCTACACCTATAATATGTTTCTATTATTGAAGAAAGTTCTGTTGTACAGTGCTCTATAATTAGGAAGACATTATCTTTGTTGTTGTTTTGTTTGTTTTTGGTGTTGTCAGGGCCTTATTCATGCTAGGCTTATAGTTATCTTTTGAGGACAATTTATGATCACTTTGTACACCTCATAAACCAAAATTTATATTCTTAATTACTTATCATTAGTTGCTAAAGTAAAACCTCCACTATTTTCTGATAATTATTGTGTAATCTAGAAAACATCCTTCATATCCCTATTTCTATTGAGCCCCAGTTTATTGGTTTTGTTTTTTTGTTTTGGAGGGGTTTTTTGATGCTGGGGATCAAATCCACGACCTCATGCTTGCAACAGACATTCTTTATTATTTTCACCCATTTTGTTGGTTGCTATCTGAGGTTGAACACTGCTGTATCAGTGCCAGATATTATAATAATTACTCTCTAAGTTGGAGGCATCTGAATAAGCAGGCCATTAATGCATGTTGTTTTGAGCAATAATATTGAACCTAGTAGTAAGACTGAATATGGTTAAAAAATAATATGGATAACAAAAACAAGTTATTTTGAACTTGAGAATATTTGTATATGACATCTTGTAGGGCTGGGAATTGGGGATACACACTTGTAATCCAAGCCACTTAGGAGAATCTCAAATTCAAGGCCAGCCCAGTTTAGTGAGATCCTGCCTCAAAACAAACTAAAAAGGGATAAGGATATAGCTCAGTGATAGAGTACTTGCATAGCATGTGTGAGGCTCAATTTAATCCTCCATCCTACACAGGAAAAAAAGAATAGAACAGAGACTTTGCTTTGCTTTCTTTTTTGGTACCAGGGTTTGAACTAATAGCCTTGTGCTTGCCAGACAGGCGCTTGTGCCACTGAGCTATATCCCTGGCAGAAACTTGTAAGTTTAACCCAAGATCATCAGCAGCGTGTTTATTTCAGTTAAAAGCTAAAACTATTTACATAGACCTTTGCTTAATTAGCGCACTGTCCATGAGTCCATCTATCAATCTATGCATCTTTTTGTAGACGTGTATTTGTATCTATTATATTTGTCTAGAGGAACAAAGGCTTTGAAGGAGTGGAATAGTCCAGCTTGGAGAATATTGCTCATAAGACCATGGGATGATTTTCATAATACAGATTTTTAAAGCAACCTCATGTTTCTATTACAGTCTGATATGCATGGTACTTTGACATTCGTTCTGATTCCTAGTCAACAGATCAAGCCTCCTCCTGCCAAGGAAACCGTAGTAAGTGACTTTTTTGTTGTTACTACTTATTGTTGTTTGGCTGTTGTTTAATTATTTGTGTTAGAAATATCAGTTTATTGCACTCAAGTGAAGAGGTAAATTCAGTCATTTTCATTTAAATAAATGTATCAACGTTTCAAATTTAGTAACTCTGAACCTTTTTAAAGTAAAAAGCAGAAAATAATTTTTAGAAATTTTCTTATTTCCAATATTGAATTTTGTCTTTCTCTAGGTGTAAGTGGTTTTTTAAAAATTTAAACAATTATATTTTGTACATGTGGCTGGACACAGTGATGCATGCCTATAATCTCAGCACTGGGGAGGCTGAGGCAGGAGCATTGTTGTGAGTTTGAGGCCAGCCTGAACTATAAAGTGAGATCTTGTCTCAAAAAAAAAAAAAATTGTGTACATGTAACTCTTACTTTAGAATATATTGCTTTATATTGAACGTTTACTTAGCTGTAGTAAAGGATGTACTTAATTATGTACTATGTAACCCAACATTTCCTTTCTTAAATATATATCCAAGAGAATACAAAACACACATTCATAGAACTTTTTGTGTGTGTGTCAAGCACCATTCTGATAAGAACTTTTGTATAAATATTTATAACAACATTATTCATAGTAGCCAGAAAGTTAAAATAACCCAAATATGAATAAATGGAAAACAAAGTGTAATTTATCCATGCAATGGAGTATTATTTGATGTAAAAAAAAAAAAAAACTAAAGTACTAAGGTATGCTACAATATGGATGAACTTGAAAGTTATGGTAATAAAAGAAGCCAGTCAAAGATTGTGTATTGGCTTATTTATGTGAAATATCCAGAATAAGCAAATCTAACAAAACAGAAAATAACCTACTTTTCCCTTCTCTCCTCATTTCCTAGATGTAGGCATGGGAAATGAGGAAAGAACGGGAATAATTACTATCAATACTCTGGGGCTTTGGGGTGGCAATAAAAACATTTTACAGTTGTGGCCATAGTTTTATTTTATTTATTTAAATTTTATTTAAAGAGAGGGGAAAAATAAAGCAAAACAGAAAAAAAAGGGTAGAAACAATATAGAATTTCAAAAAAATGAACAGTAAGAAATCACTAGTTTATACATTACATATTGTCTTCTTGGCTGTAGTTGTTCAAGTTACAAAATTAGAGTGTACAAAGTGGACATTCAGTGAGGCTGCAGACAGTTCTGTTCTGTGATCCAACAGAAACTTAGCAACATGGTTATCAATCCTACACTCTTAAATATACATGCAGTTATATCCTCTAGAGCACTTGCTTTTCCTCCTTTTGCTGTTTAAGTCCATTATCTGTTTAGTTATATCATGTTTCACATTGCTCAGTACCTTGCTGATCTGTTTTGTTGTTGTTACTTACTTTTTAAAAAATTTTTTATTATTATTTTTTATTTTATTTATGTATTTTATTTTGAAGGTAGTAAAATGCAGCAGAACAAGACAGGACATAGACAACTGAGGCAGTGCAGTGAAACTGGCACAGAGCCTCACAACAGGTCACCGGGACAACAGCAATAGGCACAATAGTACATCTGGTTTTCTTCACAATAGTTGTTCCTTCAATCAGGCAGAGCAATACTGAAGGAAATACTGAAATTACAAGAACAGAATATTGAATAGAGCAATACCATTGATCAAAACGGAGATAAAAATATTTGCCCTCAAAGAGATGGCAGAAGAAAATCCCCCTTATTTGCTATGTCGTATATAGTTGAACTCGCAAGACATGCTCAGATCTCTGGCTCTCACTTGCTGGAATAGGGGGAGGGATGGATGTTTGATTCTTAGCCCACGCCCCAGTAGGCTCACAGCCGCCCACCAGAGGGGTGAACTGGCTGCCCGTTTTCCCAGCACACCAAGGTCCATCATGGCCTTGGATCTCAGGAAAGGCTGATATGGTTCTCGCCCTGGGGCGGCTGTGGCTTGCCAAGCCACAGCCACTTACCAGAGCGGCATGCTGGTGGCTGCCTGTTTTTGTGGCTGTAGTTTTATAACACTACAAATATATTGAAAGTTATGCAGTTATATACATGGGTGAGCTATATAGTATATGAATTGTACTGAGTTGTTAAAAATGATAGACTTTAAGCCAGGTGTGGTGGTGCATACCTGTCATCCCAACACTCTGGAGGCTGAGGCAGGAGACTCAGTGTGAGTTTGAGGCCAACTTGAATTAATTAGCAAGACCCTGTCTCAACAAGCAACAACAAAAAAAGATCGACTTTAAATGCTAGACTAATGTGGTAGCCTGATTTATTGTATCTGTTATTATTCTTAACTTTTATAAAAGCTTAGCAGTTTGAAAAAGAAAAAGCTTCATTTTCTTTCCTCAGTATTTGATCACAGGTAGCCTTTCTATTTTGACTGTCATTCTATATTTTCTTGTTGTTTTTAATGTAATACATAAAGTTGATGTTGCATCTGCAGCCCTTCTTCTGTTTATGATACTTCATAGGAAGACAAATGAGGAAACAGAGATAGATTATTGCTGTCAATAGTCTTTGAACTTCAAAAGTAGCTCTACAGGGCTAGAATATGCCTTACTTAAATGTTGATAGTAATCCACTGTTCCTGAGCAAATGACTTTTTGGAATGCATGTCAGAGATTAAGACACTTTATCAACATTTCTTTTCTGCTCTGCATGCGCAGTCTGAAAGTCATTTCTTTAATGGATAAAATTAACCACAATGGTATGTTGATACCTGCTGCTTCTCACTGTATGCAAGAGTAGATTATTGAAGTAAGAAAGAACTCAGAATGTTTCAACATCAGAATGAAATAACTTATCCTTTAGTGCTTATTTGAGTCTTACTGCTTTTCATTATTAAATGTCTGTTGGAAAAAAATTTAGTCATGATGAACAGTCAAAATGAAATAGCTTGAGGGGTGGCAGGTTTACCTCTTTTAAATTACAGCATTTGATTAACAACATTCTTAAGGTTCTTTTTAAAACCGTGATGTGCAATGTTTTCTTTGCTTTTAAGAATTTTCAGTTATGGTCTGGGGATGTAGCTCAATATTGGCCTTACATGCATGAAGCCCTGCATTTAGTCCTAGCGCTGTAAAGTAATAATAGTAATAAAAAGCAGTTTGTTAAGGGTTATTGTTATATAGGTCATGGTCTGACAAGAGTAGCAAAAGATATCTTTCTGACTTAAGCTTTTTGTTATGTTAAAAAGAAATATGTGAGAGCCACATTTGATGGTACACATCTGTAATCCCAGCACTTGGGAGGCTGAGGCAGGAAGATCATCGTGAATGTGCAGCCAGCCTGAACTACATAGTGAAACCCTGTCCCCAAAAACAAAGTAAATAAATAGAAATGAGTATTTTAGATAGATGTACAAAGTAGACATTATCGGAAGCTCCAATATAATCACTTGCTGAATTCTAATGATACATTATGGTTTATATCTAGATGTCCCCCCAAAGCCACATGAGGTTGTAGGTGGGGTTTTTGGAGGTGGCTGGATCTAGAGTGTATGTTGCTGGGATTATTTCATGGTGCAATGCTAGGATTGAGGATTCCCTACCCTGGATGTGAATGTTACTCACACTTAGGGACAAATAAAATATAAAGGACAGAAAGAGAATTGCTGTTGTCTGTCACTTGCGGCTGCTTTGCTACTTTGCTGCCCGCTGACTGCTGTGAACTATTTTCCCTCTGTGATGCCTCTCTGCCATGCTATGCTGCCTTGAGCCAGCCAACTATAAACTGAAACCTCTAGAAACAAGCCAATAAACCTTTCCTCCTTTAACTTTGGGTGTTGGGTATTTTGTCTCAGCAACAGGTAACTTAAGATAGCATGTATGGCAAGAACAAGATGTGCAGGGAGTATTCTCTGAATTGTTTCTTTTGTATCACATGTAGCAGCAAACTCTTTCAGTAGCAGAGGGCAAAAATGTAAAGGGCATGTCTTCGTGCCCTATTTTGTTTCCTGGGTGACTGGCACATTTGTCCTAAGAAGTATACCCATTGTTCCAACTGTGTGGTATCCTCTCACAGAGCCTTACAAAGATGTTGATCCTGGTATGGTGGTGCACACCTAAAACCCTGGCTACTTTAGAAGTTCAGGCAAAAGGGGGTTACAAGTTTGAGGGCAACCTGGGCTTAACAACAACAATTATTGGATTGCTTGCATTGGTCTGTAAACTTTTAAAATTATTCCATACTATATTTTAAATAATATGGAGGAAGGACATGCTAGTTTTTTGTGCTGCAAAGGACTGTTTTTCATCTGATTTAATGCCCTATAATTTGAAATGAGGGGGGAATCGCATTGCTTAATATTGATGGAATATACCCCAGAACATTCATAGACTAATAACCAGTAAATATTAGCTGTTGCTATTATTATTCATGCCTGGCAGTGGATAACTGGACTGTAAGGAAATTGGAGGAAGAGTACAGCCAAATACATTTATTTCACTGTTAAAGAAACAGCCATACTGGGGCCGGGGGGTTAGCTCAGTGGCATAAGTGCCTGCTTGGCAAACACAAAGTCATGAGTTCAATCCCTGGTACCAAAAAAAAAAAAAAAAAAGAAAAGAAACAACCATACTACATAATTTTTATTGTAATTTTTTTGTCACTTGGAAGAAGATACGAAATTTTATAATGCAGTAAGATTTTTACAAATTATTAGAAAATAAAAACATAGAGAATTTCAGAATATATTCGATTGGTGTCTTAGCAATTTTTTCATTGCTGAGCACAATACCTGACATCCACAACTTAGAAGTTTATTTTGGCTTACAGTTTGTAGAGGTTTCAGTCCATATCTGCAGGCTGCAGGAAGGCCTGGTAGAGGGGTGTGGCAGTACAGAAGTGGAAAGTGGAAGGAGATGAGCCCTTCAGGGCTACGCCCCCTGTGACTCTCCTCTTCCTACCAGAGCCCACTTCCTACCAACCACTCAGCTGTAAACCCCCACAGTCCAATCCCCAGTCTGTTTCTGAGTGCTGGAGGCTCATGAATATAAGCCATAATGGTGCCTCTTTTCAAATTAGGGCAGTTCCTTTGTTAAGTTTGCTGTTGCCCTAAATTCATATTTTTCTATGCCTAGTAAACATCAGATATCACACAGCCTAAACTTCTCTCTTGTGAAAAATGGAAGATAATAAATAATAAAAGAAGATTCCTATGAGTGTGGTTCAGGCCTCTGATCCCAGCTATTCAGGACTCTGAGGCAGAAAGATAACAAGTTTTTGAGGTCAGCCTCAGCAATTAAAAGACCTCTCTCAACATAAAAAAGGGTTAAGCTTTTAGCTCAGTGGTAGAATTCTTGCATCATATATACAAGGCCCTGGTTCAATCCCAAACCCCACACAAAAATAAAATGCCTTTTTTGATGTTGCAGAAAAAGAGGAATCCCAGAATTGGGGGGAGATAATTAGAAAGTGTTGCTTGATGGCAGTTTTTGAATCTGTTTTCTCTTCTACAAGTGATTTTGAAAATTAAAGATAAGTCCATAAAAACTAGAAATAAAAATTTCAGCGCAAGATTTTGTTTGATTTAGAACCCAAATACCATTTTAATCAGATGCATTGTTCTGAAGTTAATTGCAGGACTGTCAGATCATGGAGCTTTCCCATGGAGGTCAGCTTTTCTCCTTCAATGGCTTTTTTTTTTTTTCCTTTGTGTGGGAAACAAAATAAGCCACTACAGAGAGGTTAGTGAAGATGACTTCCAGAACTAAGAATTGATCAGTGACACATATAAACAGACGTTACATAATATGTTAAGACAGTCTATAAACTTTATTTAGCTATTTAATTGGTTAATTTCTCAAATCCGAAATACATTAGGAAAAATGAAGAGCTTTTGTTCTTTTCTTGATCTTAATTGTAGAGTACATTTAAATGAGGTTATGTAAATTTGTCACTTAAGGAGAGTATGTCCTTTGTCCTCTGCTTTCCAGCCTACACAAGAGGAGCTCCATGTCAAGCCATTTAAATCAGGATAGTCAGGAGTGAGAACTGCCTAGGTTGAGAGTGGGTAACAAAGCTTTTCTGGGTGATTTTTTTTGGCCTTTGGCAAAGGTCATAAAGACAGTTATTTCTACTTCACTATTTTTTTTATTTTTTAGTGGTGGTTTTGTTTTTTGTGTGTGGTTTTGTTTTGTTTTCTTTTGTTTTTTGCACCTGAGATTGAACTCATGACCTCACGGTTACCAGGGCGGGCCATTAGCCAGCTAAGCTAAACCCCAGACCAAATAAGACTTTTTTTTTTTTTTTGTGGTACCTGGGATTAAACTCCTGACCTCACGCTTGCCAGGCAGGTGCTTATGCCACTAGGCTAAATCCCCAGCCCTGTTTTTTGTTTTTTGAGACCACTGTGTATTTCAGGCTGGCCTTGAACGCACAATTCTTCTGCCTCAGTCTCCTGAGTGCTGGGATTAATAGGTGTGTGGCACTCTCCCTGGCAAACATTTTTAGCTCTTTATCTGTTCAGTGTAGCCCCACATAATCTTTTTTTTTTGGATAATAATTTTATAGTATGTATTCATAATACATAATAATTTCATTTGGTTTGGGAAATTGGTACATATTACTGTATTGGACTTTTTTTGTTTTTGTTTTGTTTTTTTGAGATAAGGTCTTGCTATGGAGTTCATGTTATCCTTAAACATACTATGTAGCCTAGGCTGGCCTCGAATTCACAGTATTTCTGTCTCAGCCTCCCAAGTGCTAGGACTGCAGGTGGGCACCACTATACCTGGTGATATGTTGACTTTTGTTTTGTTCGTTTTTGCCCTCAGCTCACTGTGTGTAGCCCAGATTAGCCTCAAACTCACAGTAGTCCTCTTGCTTCGGCCTCCTGAGTACTGGGATTACAGGTGTATGCTATCATGCCCAGTCCCAAATTCATCATTTTAATAAAGCAACATGCTGGATATTTCTTTCAGCAAGGGGTTTGAGCTGGGAATATAGCTTAGTGCATATGTGCCTAATTTGATAAAATCATGTCAGTCTGACAAGTTCAGTGTAGTACATCTTTGAAAAGCCTGATAAAAATTATCTCCACTACTTTCAAGTGATGTTTAAAATTTCACACTTAGATCTCCAGGTTTTATTTTATTTTGTTTTTTGGCTAAAATGTAGCCACTTATATAGATTTTGGAAGCATTAACAGACAGGGATAGTACTCAAGCAGAGTTTTTAAAAGCACATTTCTAAGTCATCCTACACACTACTTTTCTTATACTAATATTACAAATATATATTGTGTATTCTTTTTTAGCTTCTCTCTCAACTCTGATTCGTTGCCATCCCACACAACTTTCTATAGTTCATTTTTGGTACTGACTGAGTGCTCAAGATTTTAATCACAATTCCAGTGTTTTCACACCACCTATAAGTAAGGTACTTTAGGGCATGCCATTTTTTGAGATGCAGCAGAAGGCTGTTAACTGTATTTGACCCAAAATTGTGCAGTTTCACTTGTATGAAGTAAACACGGGGAAATCAGTGTTTGCAGAAGTGAGGATGGTATTTACCCTTTGGAGGAGAGGAGGAGGGTAGCAATTGAAAGGATGGAGCTGGGGCTTAGGAGGTGCTGGTGATAGTATGGTTCTCCTGTTGGATGCTGCTTACACAGATGCATTTAATTTGTGAACATTCACTGTGTGATTATGTCTGTTTTTAGACAGGTAACTGTGCAGATACATCAGTGTAAAGTTACCCCTGAGTTCTATTTCCTAGCTATTTCTTTTTTTGTCTTTTTTCCCTGCTACTGAGGACCGAACCCAGGCCCTCATGCATGCTGGCCACGCTTCCACTCTACCTCTACATTGCCAGCCTCCCCGCTTGCTTTTCTTTCCTATTTGTTTTGAGACAGGGTTTCAGTAAGTTGCACAGTCTAACTTGCAGGGCCTGGGCTTGAATTTTGGTCCTCCTCAGTAGCTGGAATTACTGATATGTGCACTCACACCCAGCTACAGTATTTTCCATTTTTAACTGAGTCTTTTTTAAACTCAGTTTTGCTGTTTGTGTACAGAAGGCTTTTCTCATTTTTTATTTATAGTAATTTGTAAAAATGTTTTTGGAAATTGAGAAATAATCTTTATACCTCAAACCAAAAATTGTGATTTTTTAAATTTTTAAATTAAAAAAAAATTTTTTTTTTTTTTGGTATTAGGAATCTAACTTAGGACCTTATGCTTGCTTGTCGGGTACTGTACTGCTGAGCTATAGCCCTGGCCCAAAACCAAATTTCTGAGGAAAGCTGTTGCTTTCATTAGGATTCAAGGTTTCATATAATGGAGATATCTGTCATATAGTCTGTCATCATTGACTGAGTAGTCAATTTTGTCAGTGTTTCATATGCTTAAAAAAGATGCTGACTTCGCTAAAGTGATTTTTGAAGAATGACAGTATTGTCTTTATGATGCATAACCACATTTATGGTTTTTAGTAAAAGCAACAGAGCCTGTTAAGGTCACGCAAGCTTGTAATCCTAGCATTGGGAACCCTGAGATAGGAAGATCACACATTGAAGGGTATGGCCTGGCATGGTGGTGCACACCTGTAATCCAGCTATTGGAAGGCTGAGGCAGGAAGATTACAGTTTGAGGCCAGCCTAGGGTACATAAGTGAGTTCAAGGCCGGCTTGCCCTACATAGCAAAACCTTGTCTCTAAACAGACACACAAATTCAAGGGTAGTCTGGCCACTAAGGAAGACACTGAACAAACCCCTCACTCACTCTAAAAAGAAATGAAGCAGTACTGGGTTAGAAATGGATTCAGAAATCATAAATAGAGAGCAAAATAAAAAGATAGATAATACAAAGTAAGGAGGTACACCTTTCTCAAGTGAGAAAGGGATCAAGAGATGTTGGGGAGGGTGAAAAAAGGAATGAACATGTGTCTGTCCATCTACCAACTCCACATGAGGCGTGTAAACATTGGGTACTACAAACATGTACTAATAAAAAAAGAAATAGACTCACAGTTATAAAATTCTTAGACCGAATTTATTGTTGACTTGTTGAACCTTAACTTGCAGCTTTACCTGTGTGGAGCAATAATGCTCTTGCATATAGGTGTTAGATTTGATTAGCTAAAGTAGGCATCTTACAGACTACTAAGCCTACTTATTAAGCCTGTTTAGTGTACAAAGAGGAATTGATTAAAATCTTGAATTAGATAATTTTAGCAGTTCAGGTGTACTTGTTTCATGAACCTTTAAAGAAATACTGACAGACATTAAGGCACTGTTGTGCTGACATTGGGCTCAAGAGACTGTGACAACCCCAGTGAAACTAACTCTTACCTGCCTCTGTGAGAAAGAAGGTTTAAAATTGGAATTTTGGGCTGGGGATGTAGCTCAGTGGCACAGCGCCTGGCTGGCAAAACAAGGCCATAAATTCAATTCCCAGTACCAAAAAATGAACAAATAAAATTGGAGTTTTCTGGTGTCAGTGGCTTAGAAATTGCACACCTTAGTGCAATGCCAGTTGTTTTCGCAGGTCAGATAATTTATTATGTTTCTTTCAGTTTCTCAAGCTGTTTAGCCATCTTTGTACCTATATTTTAGCTGGTAACAACACAGTAGTTGGGATGCTCTTTAACATCTTCAGGTCAACAAAAAAAGGACAACAGATGAGCCTGAGCAAATACTGCTCCCAAATACTGTTACTTAACTAACCAACTTTAAAGATTCATTTCTTTGCACTGGTGAGAAATCATAACATTTGTATTATACTTATGCTAAATATTTTGTGTTGCCATGTATTGTTTTCCTTTTTTATCTTTTAGATCCATGTTAAAGCTCACTTTGACTATGATCCCTCAGATGACCCTTATGTTCCGTGTCGAGAGTTAGGTCTGTCCTTTCAGAAAGGGGATATACTTCATGTGATTAGTCAAGAAGACCCAAACTGGTGGCAGGCCTACAGGGAGGGGGATGAAGATAATCAGCCCCTCGCTGGGCTGGTTCCAGGTAAGAGATGATATAGTAGCAAATACATAGTATTGATTTTATTTTTATTTATTTTCTTGAGATAAATGGCCTCACTGTGTAGCCCAGGCTGCCCTTAAACCTGAAATCCTCCTTCCTTGGCCTCATGAGTTCTAGATGTGGATACTGTGCCTGGCTGAAAGCACATTTAACAAGAGTGCTGCTCAATGGTAAAGCATGGCTTAGCATTCTTAAGGGTCTAGGTTCAATTCTAGCACCAAAGAAAGAAGGAGAGTTGATGTTACGATAGAGGGCTAAAAAGAGGATGCTCAGTCACCTTAAAAACCTCCTGTATTACAGTCATAATCATGGAAAAACACATTTTCATTTATATGTGTTTTTGTAATCACTAATGCATATACATACATTCGAACAAAAAGAAGAATTATGAGTAATAAGTGCAAGGGAGTATGTTGAATAGTGTCTTGAAATCATAAGGGGATGAATGCCCACCTACTACTTTGGAAAGGTAATGCCTAGAATAGAGATGATTTATATGATATGGTTCTAGGTGATCAGAACCACTGTGAGGTCCAATGTAGTACTTTCTGCATAATAAGTGCTCAATGAAAATGTTTTAAAAGTTGAACTATTAAATTTTCTAATACTGGCTTATTTACACTAGGTGATTTATAGTTCAGTAATACATACTGTAGGATTGGTTGGGGTCAACATTTGGAGGTTTATATATCACAACTGATACTATCCTGAGGCAGAAAGATATGGAAGGGAAATATATATATATATTTCTAGCATTTTCCCCAAAATTAGAAAATACTTTTATACTTTTTTTATCTTTTTATCTTAAATGTTTTGCCCTTTTTCATTCTACTTTTAAGGGAAGAGCTTTCAGCAGCAAAGGGAAGCCATGAAGCAAACTATAGAAGAAGATAAGGAGCCGGAAAAACCAGGTTAGACATGACTACTCGACATCAGTTAGAAATTTCTTGGGTTTTCATCTGAAACCATATTTAAATTTGCATGCTATTTAGAACTTTTGCGAAAGATGTGTTATAGAAAGGGTAATAAAGAAATCAAATTGAAAAAAAAAACTGCTTTAGGATGATAAAGATTAAAGAATTAATGTGTAATTAATGGAAAATTATAAATGCCAGAAAATGTTTTTATGAAGAGTATAAGTGCTTAACATTTTTAAATTAAAAACAATTTGAGTTCTTCAGTTTAAAATATGTAGCTTTGTTTGATGAAACAAATTATGACATTTACACATATTTATGATTGCAGGGAAGTTATGGTGTGCAAAGAAGAATAAAAAGAAAAGGAAGAAGGTGTTATATAATGCTAACAAAAATGATGGTAAGTTCTTCTCTCGGGCATAGCTGGAATTGTGTCTGAAAGGAGTTCTAAGTCTAATGCTGAAGAGAAATTAAACTAATATTTTCAGGGAGTTTTATTTCTAGTTCTGCTTTTAACTTAAATATAATATACATATATAGGAAAGTCATTTATTAGAAGTTATTTTCTTTTGGAGTGCTATAGGGTAGCCCAGTGCTTTTTATGTTCTAGAAAAAGCTGGTATAAAAGGTAAAGTTCCACTTAGTATGTTTAATGTTAAGTTGATGTTTTCTTCTAATTTTTCTGTTTAAATTATTAGAAAAATTTTTTACTTCTAACAAGTTCTTTTACTGTTGTTTTTGAAGTAAAACATTAATATTTCCTTTATGATAGCTCCTGTTGTAGAGGCAACTCATTTCACAGTACCCACTACTTAACTAAGTCAGACACACAGAAATGTTTTTTGTTTCATTTTGATAGCTAAGATTAAAAAGGTTTAAAGTAACTTCCCCTTAAAATAAAAAATTCTGATAACACTGGGTTTGTGTTGCCAAGTGATTAGAATATGTTGGACCTGAATGATTGTTGTCACCCTTACATTTGGTACCTGCTGCCACTCTTAGTTTTTAATAAACCCAACCTGATTATCTGATTTCATTACCTACTTGGTTGGTCTTCCTGGGTATCTGACTTGCTACTCCTGCTTTGATTTATGTTAGAAGCAAACCAAATAATAAATAAAGGAACTCCTTTTTATACCATTTACAGAGCTTGTTATTTCAAGAATGTGGACTATTTTAGAGCACTGAAATTTAAACTAATGAAAATAAAATGTTACAAATTATTGAAGTATCCTATATCATGCCGATGCCGAGATTCAATTTAATAAATGGTTTCTAAATCATTCTTTAATGCTAATTGATTGATTATATATTTAGGATTTATTGGTTTTTTAATTTTACCCTCTGTAGTTGTAATTAATAATATCTTCTTACTATTTGAGACACACTAAAATTAACTGGTCCAGCTCTAAGAGTTGAAATGCTATAGAAAAATTGGCAAATATGAAACCAACAGATACTTAAAATCTGTAGATCAGAATACTTTAACAATCTGGTTGTGCATGTTAGACTCAGAATAGAGGAAAACATTGTGAGAAATAAAAGACATGCTATTCTTGATGGTTTCAGTATCACTAATGTTTTTAAGTAAGTACCTACCGTTAATAATACCTGCTCTAACCAGGCATGTGCCTGTAATCCCAGCACTTGGATGCTGAGGAAGGAAGGTTGCCACAAATTTGAGGCTAGCCTGAGCTACACAGTTCAAGGCCAGCCTGCACTATACAATGAGACCTTGTTTCAAAAAACATGTACTACATACGTATATACATGCATACATACATACATTTGAGGGGTGGTGCTGCAGCTGTAGCTCAATGGGAAGGCCCTGGGCTCAATCCCCAGTACTGAAACAAAACTAAAATAATAATATCTACTCTATTCCATGGCAGGAGGCTACAGATTAATAGATTCAAATTCACATACTAAAGTGATGTACTTAAAGTCTTCCAAGCTAATGAACAGTTGAGCTAGAACGTAAACAAATGTAGTTTGAGTTCCTACTATGTATCAAGCACTGCTGAGCACTGGCTAGACAAAGACACTCACTACCCTCATGGAATTTACAGCTGAGTCTGACACAGTCTGCTGCCCCTTCCAGTCAAGTGAAGTGAATGGGATAAGACACACTGCTGGTTGTTGGCCTTTGTTTTTACCACTTAACAGTTCTGGTTTCATTTGGATTATGGGCTTTAGGAATGTTACACCACCCATCATAATTTATGCATCATCTTAAATCATGACTCTGGGTTAGTAAAGTATTAGTGTCTGCATTTTCCAAAAGTGACGTAACCTTATTAGGTTATCTCCTGGTATAACACCTTCTGTCAGAGTATTCACTACAAACTAGCTACTTTGTATAAGGATCAGTATAATTGTATCAGATGTTCCAACTCTGTATGAAACAAGATAAGCAACAAAAATTTTCTAGGATGATTAATATATTGTCCTCTAATTCATTTTCATAGTACCCTGGCAAGCATATAGTGACATAGGAACATGCTCATGGTAGTACTGTTTATTGTTTCTGTCATGATACAAAAGTTAAGCATTTTAATAATGAATTGTGCTTTCCAGTGATGGGGGAAAAACTATAGGTATTTATATCTTCATGACATGGCAATAATTCTTTCTGAAGGGCTTAAACTTTTTCTTTCTCAAAGATTATGACAATGAAGAGATCTTAACTTATGAGGAAATGTCACTTTATCATCAGCCAGCAAATAGGAAAAGACCTATCATCTTGATTGGTCCACAGAACTGTGGCCAGAATGAATTGCGTCAGAGGCTCATGAACAAAGAAAAGGACCGCTTTGCATCTGCAGTTCCTCGTAAGTTTGGACACATTCCCAATATCTTGTGCTTTTCAGTTCACTACCTCAGAACCCATTCTTCATACATTTCACTGAAACAGTGTTATCAGTGAAATAATTTTAAGTATTTTAACAATTTTTTATTATAGATAGTTCTTGAGAAAATTTTTCCTAACACTATGGTACGAATTATTTTCTAAATTAATTTCACTTTTGGGCCCCTTTCAATTGGCTGCTTAATAGAAGCTCAGCTCCTGGTTCTTTGTTCTTTAAACTGATACTGAAGATACAAATCTAGACCTGATTTCTTAACACAGAAGTTCTAACATTATGTAGCACCAAATCTGATGGAAATAATAAGCTTTAGGAAAAGGTCATAGTGTTTTAAATACAAGGTAAAGTAACTTAAAAAGTGTAAGCATAAAGTTGGAGGAAATTAATTTAACAAGATACTACAAACACATTCTTGTTCATTTCTCAATCTAAAAGTCAAATCAGTGTTAAACATGTGGTCTCTGAACATTTCTTCAATTCATTATTTCCTAACCTGTGTTAAAAAATACAAATACTTTCTAACTAGAAAAATTACCACCCTCCTCACTCTGATCCATTATTTTTACATTTTATTTGCCTAGATACAACTCGGAGTAGGCGAGACCATGAAGTAGCTGGTAGAGATTACCACTTTGTTTCACGGCAAGCATTTGAGGCTGATATAGCAGCTGGAAAGTTCATTGAGCATGGCGAATTTGAGAAAAATTTGTATGGAACCAGTATAGACTCTGTACGGCAAGTGATCAACTCTGGCAAAATATGTCTTTTAAGTCTTCGTACACAGGTAAAGGTAGAAGTTTGGTTTAGAATGTAAAACTTAAGAGGGTGTCTTTAAGTTACTTTTTTTTTATTGTTGAGACAAAATACCCAAGAGTCAAAGGAGGAAAGGTTTATTTGGCTCACAATTTGTAGAGGTTTAAATCCCTAGTCAGCTAGTTCCAAGGCAGGGTGGCATGGCAGAGGGCCATCACAAAGGAGAAAAAAACAGTCAGCAAACAGACAGGTGAGAGCATGTTAGCTGTCTTTTATGCAGGCCACCTGCCCTAGGGCGGGTATAGCACTCACATCCTTGATCTATGCCAAGCCAATCAGTGGACTGATTTAGTCTCCATATCCCCTTAATCCCTGCACCACACACTAGATCCAGCCACCTCTGAAAAGTGCCCCCCTGTGGCTGCATGAAACTTTGGGGGGACATCAAGACACAAACTATAACAGAAGGCATATATTGGAAAGTAATCTAGTAGAAACTATTTTATTCCAAGAACAGAGCTTAAGTGCTCACACTGTTTCCAAGTAGTTTGCTATATAAAATTCAGTAGGCTGCTAGATGTCTTTCACTTTGCACGTATATATATTTTCTGAAACTTACAATATAGTAACTGTGGAATTGACAGTATTTCTAGGAGTTTTGGAACTATAGAAGAATTTGCCATGGCTGGGATTATAGCTCAGTGCCAGCCTGGCAAGTGCAAAGTCATGAATTCAATTCCTGATACCATTAAAAAAAAAAAATTGCCATTTCTGATTCTGATATGAGAAAAATCAGAAAATTTAAGTCATTTTTAGGGTTTTAAATGCCAATATTCAAGTATTAATAAGCGTCACAATCAATGTGTAGCTTTATGTAAATAATGAAACTTCAGTTTCAGTTGTTTGACTAAGCAGAAACTAACCAGTGCAACTTCGTCTTGCATTTTTATGTAAGTAGATAAAATTAGAAATTATGTTTGTTGTGGGGAAGTTTTACTTTTTTTTTCAACTTCAGCATATAACTATCTTTAGTGTGATAGAATGTTGCTGATATTAACTCAAACAATATGGTCAGTGGTCCTTATTAAAGAGATATACATGTAGAAAAACTGAATCTAAAATGCCTATCCTGAAAGTTAAAAGGTTCTGCTTTCTTAGTGGACAAAGACAATATGGCTCAACTATTTTGGTTCTAAACATTTGATCTATGAGATACATAAATATTTTTACTAAATTCCTTCAGAATTCCTTGTTATTTAGAAAAACACATTTAACCAAAGAACTCAGAGTAGTTCAGCAAATTATTATCTTAACGTTTTTAGGTAGAAAAGGACATATCCCTATACATAACCTCCCTTCTGCTAAAGTGCTTCAGTTTGAGGATACACAGTGACACGATAAAGAGAAAATGAAAACCACAGCTGTTATTTCAGACAGTCTTGTTTTCTTGAATGTCTTTTTCTTGAATTTTCTTTGACATGTGTACATGAAGTTTTTTCTCTGATTTTACTTAAATAAGCCCAGCCATAGGACAATTGTCTTGATTCTAATTCCTTCAAAATGGAATTTTTGATATGGTTATAAGAATATAATGTAATATTCTTAATGCTATATAGAATCTTTTTAGTGATTTTAGCATTATATAGTCATTCTTCAATGTTACTTATATTTCATTACATAAAAGAGCAAACTAACATAGATGCATTCATAGTTATAAAATCTTAAATTACTTACATAATCTAACACTGTTGTGAATAGTTTTTAGGAAGATAATTAGAAACATTAATTGGCAATATTTTTAAAATAACTTTATTATGTTTCAAGCATGTAATTGAGAAATAGTTTAGTGATTGAAATTATTTTTAAAATCCAATTATCTTTATTTACAGTCTTTGAAAACCCTCCGGAATTCAGATTTGAAACCATATATTATCTTCATTGCACCCCCTTCCCAAGAAAGACTTCGGGCCTTACTGGCCAAAGAGGGCAAGAATCCAAAGGTAAAGTTGTTACATTATTGTATGGTTTCATTGAAAATACATATGATACCATCCTAATCAGTCACAGTATTTAAAAAAGGTACATCATGGTCACTTTCCAAACTGATTATTCCTTCTACACTGTCACTTGAGCCCAGTTTGCTATAAATGGCCACTAGTTGGACGATGGCAGCTCTCCAAAGCAGAGAGATGCTCTTGTTACTCCAAACATTTTCTATTGTTAACACCAAATGTTTGATAATCTCTGGGGATCTGTGAATCTTTAATCTTCACATGCACCCGTGACACTTAGATTATGTGGACCACTATTCACCGCAAAGTTTTCAGCAAACTTGAGATTACCCACATTTCTCTCTAGTAGTCCACAGTCATAGATACTAGAGTTGAGTCTTTCCATTGAAACTTTCTTCTGCTTTTTTCTTTTCTTGTTGGTCTTCACATGATCTAGAACAGAAGAAAAGGTTCTTAAAATTTACATCTGTTCTGGATATGGTTAAAGTAGTTCAAATTATATTAAATATTATGAGTGATAATATATAGATGTATTAATCAGAAAGTATTGACTTTAAATGTGTAAAATGAAAATTGTCAGATGCTTGATATCTCGAAGTAATATTTTTCCTTGGTCATTTACTATTTCTTTTTTGTGTGTGTATGCCGGGGATCGAACTCATGACCTCATGTTTGCCAAGCAGGCACTTAGGCCACTGAGCTAAACCCCCAGCCTGCTATTTCTTAAATTACCTATTTTAGAAAGAAGCTCATCCTTCTCCCTTTCTCTCCTCTCCTTTGTCCTCCCTCCATCTCTTGATCTCCTTTCCCATTTGAGAAAGATCTATCTCCCTACTTTGTATTATCTACCTTTAATTTGCTGTCATGTAAGAGAAACTGCAATATTTAAGCTTGTGTGTCTGATTTATTTCACCTAACATTATGGTTTCAAAAGTGCATCTTTTTTCCTATAAATGACTCAAGTTTATACTCATTTATGGCAGAGTATTACTCTACTGTGTGTAAGTACCACATTTTATTTACCCATTCATCTGTTAATGAACTGCTTCCAATATTTAGGTATTATATATTGTGCTACCGTAAACATGAGTATGCATGTGTCCCTGTAATATGAACTTTAACTCTTAGAAGGCTACTTAGAATGGGAATAACTGGGTCAAATGGAATTTCCAGTTTCAGCTTTTTTGAAGAATCTCCATATTGATTTTCACAGTAGTTATTCAGGTTTATACTCCCACCAACAATAGAGAAGGGTTCATTTTCCCCTTAGTCTCTTCAGCATTTGTTATTATTTGATTTCTTGACAATGGCCATTCTTTCTAGAGTAAGATGGACTTTCATTGTTTTTTAAATTTGCATTTATCTAATGGCCAGTGATGCTGAGTATTTCTTTATGAGTTTATTAGCTATTTGTGCTTATGGAAAGTGTGTACTCATTTCACATTGCCCATTTTTCAATTGGGTCTTTTATTTAAAAAAAAATTTTTTTTTTTAGTTCTTTACAAATTCTAGATATTAATGCTCTGAGGAAAGGGCAGCAAAACAATTATCCTAAAATTAGTTTATTCATTCTCCAGTTGAAAACACTTGAGTTGTTTCTAGTTTTGAGCTAGCATGATCAAACATTTATGTAGCCTTTCAGTGGACATGTTTTCATTTCTCTTAGATACATAGAAATGGAATTGCTGCATTGAATGAGATATGTATATTTTAGCCATAAAAAATTGTTCTCAATGGTTTAAAAGTTTGCTATTTTATTTTATTTTTTGTCTTTTTGAGACAGGGTCTTGGTGTGCAATTCAGGCTGGCCTTGAACTCATTTTGTAACACAGGCTGGTCTCAAACTCACAACAGTCCTCCTGCCTCAGGCTTCTGAGTGCTGGGATTAGAGGCATGTGCCGCCATGCCCAGCTAAATTTGCCATTTTATACTCCTGCATCCAACATGTGATGGTTCCAGATAGTCTGTATCCTTCCTGACTTTGGCTGTTGTCAATATGCAAAATTTTTTTAGCTGTACCAATAGATGTGAGGTGTTATCTTTATGGTTTTTATTTGTGTTTCCCTGATGACTAGAGATAATATTCTCATATATTCATTTGAGTGTATTCTTTTGTGAAGTGCCTTAAGACTTCTCATTTTTTAAGAATTGAGTTGGCTTTCTTCTAAAACTTCTTGTAAGAATTTTTGTTCTTTTGTTTTGGTTTTTTGGGGCACGGGAGATTGAACCCAAGGCTTTTACACTGAGCTGCATCCTGAGCACACCCCTCTCCCTTTTTTATATCTTGAGACAGGGTCTTGCCGAGTTGCCCAGGCTGGGCTACAACTTGCCACCACTCTGCCTGCCTCCCAGACTTCTGGGATTACAGACATGTGTCACCATATCCAACTAGGTGGCTTCATTATAAGTCTCAAAAGACAGGCAATAAAAAGGAATGAAGGCTTGGTGTGGTACATATCTGTAATCCCAGCGCTCAGGAGGCTGAGGCAGGAGGATCACTGGGAGTTCAAGGCCAGTTTGAGCTACAAAATGAGCTCAAAGCCAGCCTGAACTGCATAGTGAAACCCTGTCTCAAAAAGACAAAGAAAAAAAATGAAGTAGCCAGACACGATGGTACATACCTGTAATATTAGCATTTGAGAGGCTGAGGTAGGAGGATCAAGAGATTGAGGCCAGCTTGGCCAGTGTACACATGGCAAATAAAAACAGAAAGGACTGCGGATGTAGCCCAGTGATAGAGCATTTGCCTAGCATTGTGATCCCCTGAATTCAATCAATATCCAAAATTGAAGATTTTTTAAAAGTAAGTATTGATGCATGCTTCAGAATGGGTGAGCCTTAAAAACATGCTAAGTGAAAGAAGCCAGATACAATAGACCACATATTACACAGTCCCATTTATATGGAATGTCCAGAACAGGCAAATCTGTTGGACTTGAAGGACATTGGTGGTTGCTTAGGGCTAGGGATTAGGAGGAAGAAGGTGACGGTTAATGGGTTGGGAGTGAGGAATAGATGATGAAATGTTCTAATGCCCTGAAACTGATTGTAGTCTCAATTGCAGAACTATGTCACTGCACCAAATACTGTGAGATCATAAATTTTAAATGAGTACATTGTATGATATATGAATTATACCTCAAGAAAGCTGTTATTTCCCCACCCAGATCCCATCAGACTTAACTGTAGAACTTGAAATTCTTACTTAAAAATTAATAAAGAAATTAAATGGCATTACCAAAAACACTTTAGAAGAACTGAGGAGGGCTTTTTTTTTTTTTTTTGGTCTATTTTATATTTAATTCACTTGTGCTTATTTTTATTCTTATACTTACTGTGACTTTAGTTTGCATTGCTAGTTCCTGAAGATGAAAGCTTAAATTTTAAACCTTTCTTCTTCTTTTTTTAAAAAAATTTTGTTAGCTGGGATTGAACTCATGACCTTATGCTTACCAGGCAAGTGCTTGAGCTGCTGAGCTAAATCCCCAGCCTATCTTTTGTTCTTTTTAAATACAGGCATTTAAAGTGATAAACTTCCCTCTAAGCGGTTCTTTATTTGTATCCCTTAAATTTTGATGTATATTTATTTTACTAGAAATAGTTTATATTTCCCTTGCTCTTTTCTTCTTTAACCCATGATTATTATAGAAATATGTTATTTAATTTGTACCGACTTGGCAATGTTAAGCAATACCTTTGTGATTTACAGTTCCATAATGGTCAGAAAATAGATGCTGACAGATACCAATCTTTTAAATATTTTGTTGAGCCATATAACAGTCCATATGTTCTATCTCAGTAAACATCCCATGCACACCTGTAAAAGTGTGTATTATACATTGTTGGTTTTATTCCACTTATGCTTTCCTTTTTTTGAGACCTGGTCTCACTAGTTCAGGCTGGCGTTCAACTACAGTGATCCTCCTGCTGAGATTATAGACACGTGCCACTACATCACGCTTTTTTTTTAATCTTAGCTGTATCATTCCGTTAGTACATGTGCTGCTGATGGGAGTGCTCCTTTGAAGTTTCTCACATGATAGAAGTACTAAGAACGAGTTTTAATTGTGTGAAATTGTACTAGGAAATAGTTAAGTGTTCCAACTGTTCTGCCAGAGGGTGTGATTTCAGATGGTTGGTTTACTCTATGAAGCGATGGTGTGATGGTCAGTTTTGATTGTGGACTATTTTAGTTCAAAATATTTACAATAAAACAATTTGTTTCATTTTAGTTATGGATTATAATTTAAACAGTAAGTTCAGATAAGTACTAAATAATTACATAAGTCATTTTAGCACTCTGAAATAATATCTTAAATTTAATAAAAGCTAATCTCAAGCTTCGAGTGGAGATATGATTTAGCAGAAATGTCAGTGTATTCAGTTGCAGTGGTGAATGAAGTTGATTCCTGTTGGGGAACAAAGGATTCTGTGTGCTATGTTCAGATGCACAGAATTCTAGAAGGAAGTAGAGCACTACATACTGCCTCAGGACCAGCAGTCGTGCTTTTAATGTTTTCCTTCTGTCTCAGAATGCCAAGTGATACAAATTGTTTGCAAGCCCAGTATAGTATTGTTGTGACTTTTTCAAACATTGCATCTCTTATTATCTTCAGTGCTAAGGGTGATTTGGGAACACTTTCATGTTCTTGAACTCTTCTGCCTGATGAGCAGAGAGTTCTGGATCCGTTTTGTACATAGCCTACCTACTTGTCCATGCTCGACAGCACTTTCCTGCACACAATACTTTAAAATAGTCCGCTCTGTAAAAGTTCCAAATACCATCTCAATATTGTTTGGATCTTAAAGGTATTCCTTATTTATTGAAAACAGTAGTAATTTAAAGGTTTAAGCTGCATATTCACACACACACACACACACACACACACACACACACACACACACCTAGGTGTATTAGATTTTAGATCTTGAAGATTTTCTCAGAAAAAAGAGAAACCATTCTATTTCATCCGTTTCCTGTAATGTTCACTCTAACTCAGCTAGAGACTTTAAAGGACAGGCCCTCTTTACAAGAGCCAGGAGTTAGGGGTGCTTTGAGTCATTTTCTCCAACCAAAAAGGCTGTCTTACAGATGGTTTTAGGAAAAGTTATGATACCCTATAATGTTTGAAAGGAAGTGTTTGTAGGAAAATCAAAGTAACAGTCTGCGCTTTATAGTCTCAGTGAGATAGGACAGAAGTATGTGTAAATCTAAATAGTGGTATAAAATAGGATATACTGAGTCCCAAATAATTTATCATGTGTGTCCTAAAAGTGCCATTACAAAAGAACTGGCCCCATAGAGAGGTTCAAAAGACTCTGGAAATTGAGTATTTTGAGAGACAAAAAGCAATGTGGGCCGGGTATGGTGGCGCATGCCTGTAATCCCAGCACTCAGGAGGCTGAGGCAGGAGGATCGTTGCAAGTTCAAGACCAGCCTGGGCTACAAAGTGAGCTCAAAGCCAGCCTGAACTGTGTAGTTGGACCCTGTCTCAAAAAGACAAAAAAAAGAAAAGAAAAAGAAAAAGCAATGTGAGAACAGTCCTTATCAGGGACCATCTGACTCATCCTTGTTTTGGTAAGATAGGAATTATCTATCTCATCGTTTTTTTTGTTTTGTTTTGTTTTTTGTGGGGGTACCAGGGATCAAACTCGCACTTATGCCACTGAGCTAAATCCCCGGCCCAAAACAGTGGTTAGATGCTACAAAGTAAGTGGCAATGCCTTAACCATACGTGTGTTGTCAGGCCCAAGGGCCTCTTCCATCCTTGTCAAGGGAGTGCTAACCTTCTCTCCTTTCATACAACTATGTCACAGTTTTTATCCTCTCCTTGCAGCCTGAAGAGTTGAGAGAAATCATCGAGAAGACTAGAGAGATGGAACAGAACAATGGCCACTACTTTGACACAGCAATTGTCAATTCAGATCTTGATAAAGCCTATCAGGAATTGCTTAGGTTAATTAACAAACTTGATACCGAGCCTCAGTGGGTGCCATCCACTTGGCTGAGGTGAAGGGACAGTCATTCTGTGACAGGAGTGGACTTGTTTTGGCAAACTACCAATAGCAAGGTGGCCCAATACTTCAGCAAGATGGAGGATAAGAAGGCAGGCAGCAGGATAAATTGCAGACCTGTTCTTAGATCTCCTAAACTTGTGAGAAGAAAGTCCCCATAGGCAATTTGTGGGCATTGCTCTACACATAGCTTTAGGGACTCTTGCCTCCTTTGGGGATTTTAAATGGAAACTTTAAACAGAGCAGTTCCATTTTATCCTGTTAAAACTTTTTAATTAATCAGCTAACTAAAAACTTTTCTGCTTGGTCAAGCTTCTGTGAAAAAGTTGTGTGTATATATACAGTACTTCATGGCTCACATAGTTATAAATATTGACATTATTTAACACTTAACTTAAATGACTTCATAGGGATATTTTGGGGGACTGTGCTTCTGTGCATTGGGCAAAACAGTATTTGCTTAGGAGACTGATTTAGCAATCAGAAGTACTTCCTCAAAAAAAAAGTTGACACTTTGATTTGGAGCTACTTGTTAAGGCTTGTATGTCTTCTAACTCAAAAAACAGACGTTCCATTAGGTGTCTCAGGTTTTTAGCTCCAACTTTGTGGATCAGGCCACATACTCAGCAGACTCTAATGTAGTTAAAGGTAAACAGAATATCTTAAAGATACAATTTTGTGAAATTTTTGCAAATGATTTGATAGCCTTGCTTCCTTCCCCTGTAGTATTGAATACTACAATAGAATGTGTAAGATACATAGTCTCTTCATGATGCATAGTTTTATATATCGGGGAGAACATAGCACATTTGGCAGTTTCTGCATTTTTACGTATGACCACAGTATTTGTCTGTAACTGTGCTGCATATGTAAGTGACTGGAATTCTGTTGATGAATATAGCTACTGTACTGTATACTAATATTTAATAGACCAACAAATGGTCATTAATACTGTTAAACATTGGAATAAAATTACACACACGCATGCACTAGGGGAGTAGCATGACAACTGACTTTGAGATCAAAAGGAGAGGAAGACCTGAAAGTCATTTGAACATTTTAGGAAAAGAAATTGGAGGATAAAGCTGTTAAAGCAACAGAAACAGGTTTTTCTCTTAATAAGAGAAAAACATTATGACCAGAATGCAACAGCTTGTCAAACTAGTTAGGGTTTTTGTACTGTCTCTGTAGCCGAAGCTTCAAAATTGTAATTGGCACAGAAAGTTAATTTGTAGTCATTCCAGGCCTTTAATGACAGTGGGATTTGTGACACTGCCTCAAATGTGAATGCCTTTATTTTTATGACTTTAGCTGCATTTCTCGTAACCAAAGCTAAACACTGGAATAATACTGACTTATCACTTAATTTAACACAAGCAGTTTGTTGTTAATAATAATTAGTGTGTCTCAGCATCATATATATAGTTGATTTTCTTCTCTTCTAAGAATTTTATTGGGACAAATGTAAACAGTTTTTGTGTTGCCTTTTCTGTTCAAACTTGCATGGCCTCTTTATTTTAGTTGACTGGGGAGTGTGTCTTATTTGGAAATATTTTCAAGATATTCCTTAGGAAGCAGATAACATTCATGGGTGGAGGAAAGGAATGCTGTGCCTACCCTCTCCTAAGGTCTGAAACAGTCCAGCTTGTAGCAGGGAAATACGAAGATTGCGCCCATTCTCAGCTTTGAAAACCAAGGAGTATACTTAGCACTTCATCTTCCCAGTTTTCTGCAGTTTACTTTCTCAGGAATGAAAGGTAGTCTGTGGTTAACAGTGGAGTTTTGTGAACTGCATATTGTAACTGACAACTATTTTCAATACTTACAGTTTGTGTTAGGTTCATGCAAGGTTTTCGTGTCAGTGAGAGGCTGTTGTGCCACCTGCTGACTTAGGGCTACCACTGCTATGTCCTATAAAGACTTAGGCACATGGCTTTCATAGAAAAATCCAAACAAGGTACATGTCATGATACCACTTCTAGGACCTGTAAGGTAATGTATTTTCAGGATCATTGAAACCCGGTAGTTCTCTTTCCTCATTCACAGAGGTTGAAGGGTAGAAATTTTTTTTTTTTGTCTCAGTCTGTAAATCCTACTGATACAAATGTGCTTTTGTCCAACACAGTCCCTAAAGAAAGTGACACTTGGGTTGACTTCCAAATATGGGGAAGAGACTTGCTATACACATCTAGGTGTACATGTTCTCCAGCCAGTTCTGCTTCTTTCCCCTCTGTGGTTCAGCTTGGAAACTGCAGGGTCAAGAAAGTCTTAACCACTTATTCCAATAGCTAATGAAATGTACTTAAGAAATCCAAGCAATTATCTTGATTTCCTAAATTTTCATGAGTCAGAACAAATGGCAGAATATAGTATCTAGATTAATACAGATTTGCTTTCTATGGAAATGTCTGGATTTTTTTCCTTTTCTCATGGCCTAAGGAGTAAGTATTGCTAAGGAATGATTTGAATGTAATTTTATGAATGTGTATAGAAAATATAAACCAGGGATTTAGCCTTAATAAAGGTAACCATTCTGACATCTGTTATTAATCTCCATTTGTACTTATCCTGTATCTACTTGTATTTTGAAATGTCATACTGTACACTGTATTGTAAAAATTTGAAAACTATATTTCAAATAAAAGCCACCAAGTACTTTCCTCTTGCTTTGTTTAGTCCGCTGCTATTGAGAATTTCCACACATACAGTGAGCGCTCTCCCAGGCATTTGCCAGAGACCACCGCAACAAATTGCACGTTAACCTGTGCTTCACTGTGCGGGAGTACCCTTTGTTGTCTCAGAGGTATCAGGTCCTGGTCCCTGAATGTCCAGATGCTAGTAAAGGAGGGATGTAATTCTGTATTCAAGCATACTCTTCGTCAGTGCAGCCAGGGGTTTGAGCACACTGAGGACAGGTTGTGCACTGCTGGCAAATACGTGCATACTGCTCTTCCGTTTTCAGAGGTTCTCCTCTGCAGTCAGCCAGCCACATTGGTAGGCCTATGGCAAGGTGGAAACAGAAGCTCTCCCCCTTTGTTCTCTGAAACCACAAATCATATACCTACAACCCCAATCTAGCGTTCTGTTCCTATTCCTAATCTGACTCCTTCACCTGGAGACCATATCACTCCAATGCCACACAACAAATTGTCCAACTGGTTTTCTCTTCTTGAGACAGGTTCTCACTGCCTTCAAACTTGTAATCCTGACTTAACCTCCCAGGTGTGCTGTTACAAGTGTGCACCATCACACTCAGCTGATTTCTTTTTAACAAATCCCAAATCATAAAATCTGTAGTTTTTTATAGAGTTTAACCCACACCAATAAATACCAGAGCTTTAAGCAGCCACAGAAGAAACCTGGATTTCTTGAGTCAGAGCTTAAAGTGAATGCTTTAATACATAAAAAAAAAAACACTAATGGAGCTCCCTATTCCTACCTTCAGGTTTAATTTTTGCTTCCTAGAAAAGCAGTCCATATTGCTTAAGGACCAACCTTCCGAAATCAAAATCCACCTGACATGTCATTTGAGCTATGCTGTTTGACCTTATTTGAGCCTTACTTTCCTTCTCTGCAAAAAAGAAGTGATGGAACTCACAACTTACCAAGCAAACATTTAACATTTCGGTTTTTTTTTTTTTTAAATTGGTACCAGGGATTGAACTCATGACCATGTGCTTGCAAGGCAGGCACTGTTGCCACTGAGCTAAATCCCCAGCCCAGCACTTCAGTATTTTTAAAATTAGTTACTGGTATTTTTAAATTTAGTTGCTGGTTTTCCAGTCACTCCTGAATTTACACTGAGTTTTCAGATTTGATTGTGTGAGCAGCAGATCACCTGCAGATCACTTCCTCCAGGATGGGCCCCAGAGCCTGCCTTTAAATTCTGTAGGGAAGATCAAAGTTCAGGGTGTGAAAACAGGATAGACTCACTTCAAAGGCTGGGTTTACCACTTTCTAGCTTTTTAACAATGACTTTCACTCTCTGTGCTTCAAATGTTTCTTCCAGGAAATGGGAAGTAAAATACGTATTTTTGTGGTTATTGTGATAACACATCAAATAGTGCCTGGCACAAAACTAAGATCTGTCATTTTGTACCAAGTGTTAAAAATCATTAGTACTTTAAAAAGCCCAGACTAGTTGATCAAAATACAGTAAATTTCGTGTCACATACCTAAGAAGTGTTCCATGGCCACTCGCCAAATACAGAACTGGTTACAAGAAAGGCTGAGCTAAAAAAAAGGGGCGGGGGGAGACAGGATATGGTGGCTCACACCTGGAATCCCAATGTTTGGAAAGCTGAGGCAGGAGGGTTGCCACCAGTCTGAGGCTAGCCTGAGCTACATGGCAAGACTTTTTTAAAAAAAGCTAATCATGAAATGGCACTAAAAACTGCAGTCACTGCCTGATATAGCCTCTCAAGTGCTTCATCTTCATACACAAAAGCAGCAAGTTGTCACTGATTACTGTACAAAGATACCTCATTATATCCGCGTATTCTTAGGGGAGTATTATGAAGCCCTCTCAACTCACTAGCAATCATTTCTTAGTACCTAAAATGCCATAACTGTCTAAAAAGTAAGTCTTTTAGTAAACCTTGATAAACATGGAATTTTAAAAAGGCTACTCACACTAGGTCTGCAGAGAAATCTGGATGGCAATATGATCATTGTGTGCAGGATCATGACTACTATCAGTAATAAATTAGTAAGAGAAAGAAAAACTTATTTTTCAATCATTTTACTGTGTATAACATAGTTACATTTATGTAACTCAACATTTATGTAACTCAACATTTAAATTGGCAAAAATACTTCCAAGACAAGACAGATCTGTCATGCAAGGGAAAAAAGTGCAGGTTTGCACAAAGCTTCAGAAGTACCACGGTGACACGGGTGGCTGTGGCATCTCAGACGTGTGCCAGGGTTTGCAAGTGGGTGGGGAACACATCTTCACAGCAGCTGGCCTGAGACCTCTAACATAAAGGGTATTTCTTAAAATGCTTAGTGGATGAGTCACATGTAACACAGATGTAAACGGAACCATGACACCCAGCAAAGGGAAGCCTGCGAGTCCCGGAGCTCACTCGCCTGCAGTACAGGGTCACTGAATTAGGATTCTGCAAAAGTCATCCTGTAAGTAGACATCCGGGTAAATGTTAGAATTGCTGAACTTCTTAGGCCAAAATACAAATAGCCACATGTACCAAACCTACACACTGAATTTAAATGGAGCCACGTTGAAGACTTCCCAAAGTGGCAAAGCAGAGAAGACTATTCAAACAGAAGATCCTCATCCTTCTCCTCAGCCAGAAGGTTTGCAGGCTCCATCACCTCGCCAGCTGCTCTCCGTTGCTCCAAGTCCTTCTCAGATTTTTCCTTGAGAATCTTTTTCTTCTCCTGTATTTTCTTTAACCTGTAACATTGAAGGAAAGTTTTTGAATGCTATTTCAGTACTAAATAGACTTGATTTCTCCTAGTTTCATAAAAGGACAACAATAAACATGTACAACTAGGCATAAAAATTGATACTCCCATTTTAATTTCAGTAATTTAAACCCATTATTTAAAAAACATTTGAGCCAGGCATGATGGCACAACCCTATAAAAGCCCTCAGAGACTGAGGCAAGAAGATCAAGACAGATTCAAGAAGCCTGGGCTACACAATTCAAGGCCAGTCTGAACTACATAAAACCTGTTTCAAAAAAGTAAAAAAAAAAAAAAAATTATATATATCCCATCCCAGCTTAAATAAATTTGAGCTGGATATGGTGGTGCACACCTGTAATCCCAGCACTCAGGAGGCTGAGGCAGGAGGATCACATTAAGATGGAAGCCAGCCTGGGCTACATAGTGAGTTCAAGTCCAGCCTGAACTACATAGTGAGACACAATCTCAGAAAAATAAAAGCAATAAGTAAATAATTCAGTCCCTAATGAAGCAGAGTTTGAACATTCTTTTATTAAAATTTTGGGTCACCACAACTAATTATCACTGAAAGACAGAAACTAACCTTTGATAATTAAGATTTTATATCATACTCATGTTACACACGATCTAAAGCATGTAGCCAGGCATAGTGGCGCATGCCTGTAATCCCAGCACTCAGGAGGCTGAGGCAAGATGATTGCTATGAGTTCGATGCCTGCCTGGACTACAAAGTGAGTTCAAGACCAGCCTGAATTGCATAGTGAAACTCTGTCTCAAAAAGACAAAAATAAATACATAACAATAAAGCATGTTTTCTCTAAACACTCCTGTTTTTACATACTGCAACGCATTCTCTGAACCAGGTGTAGGGACTCTGTACAGCAGTGATTTATCTCTGCTAACTAAATCTTAACCAATTCTTCATGGACACACATTTCTCTCCAAATCTCCAGTGATATGATCTATACTAACTGATAATGCCCAAGTACCTTATACCATCTCCTGAACATGTTCAACATGCCATATACATTTGCTGACTAATCACTTTTTATGTTGGAGAAAGCAATCTAAACCTGAGTTGTCTCCATGGCCTTTGGCAATACAGTGGTCCTGTTATCCACAGGGGATCAATTCCAACACCTGCAGGAGATAATCTGACACTGAATTTGGGTATACTGAGCTTTCTCCTAGGTGGCCCTTTGTATCTGCAAGTTTTACATCTCTAAGCTTAACCAACTATGGATCAAATATACATACATACTCATAATAAAGTTTATGAATTAGGTACATGAAGAGATTAACAAGTTTTCTTATTAAGAACTTTCACCTTTTCACTTAATGGGAACACTTCATGACTTCTGCCTTGCATGTCTGCACTGCTAGCGTCACCACAGGATTACATTAACAAACCCTGCAATACCGTGACAGTCGATGGCCAGTGTGAGAACTGAGACAGTGACCAAGTGGCTGGCAACGGGGTGGCAAATCCAGGATGGACAGCTACATGCGAGAATGAACCCCTCCTGATGGAGCAGGACCAGCTGCTACTCAGAACAGCACGCAACTGAGAACTTACCATGTCTCAAATCTTCCATTTAATATTTTCTAACTGCAGTTGACTACAAGTAATGAAACCATGAAAAGCAAAACTGTAGGTAGAAGAAGACTACAGCATTATTTCTTATTTATCACAATAAAATACAGACTCCGCTAATTGTAAACCGAAAAAGCCAACTAGTCACTGCAAATTGAAAACTTTGGAATTGTGGAAAACAAAAACAAAAAGACACCAACTGCCAATTTCAACAAACCTATAGAATTCTTCTCGCTCTCTCTCGTCCAGCTCTGTGATGATGTAAGCAAGGGTACGTTCAATCCGAGGTATAATAACTAGAGTTTAAAAAAACAGACATATGAGTACATCTGAGCATCTTGTTTTAAATTTACAGTGCTCATTTAAGAAATAGTTCTCTTTTCTAATTATAAAACTAACATACACTTAAGACAAACAAGTTGCAAGGCAAAACAAACTGAAGTATAACCCAACTATTCACAAGTAACTATCATAAATATTTTGGTATATGCCCTTCTAATGTCTTCAAGGCACAGATAACACACTGGACCACAAAGATCCAACAATGAATATGCTGTAAAATATGAGTAAGTAACATTGTAATACAGTGTAACAGCAATCCATTAAAAAAAAATTAGGGCAGGGAGAATCTTGTAAGTTTTACATCCATCACTGGGTTCTGCTTCACATAGAATTTGCCTATTTTGCTCCTAGAACATGAACTCCCTCGCAGGTGAGAACTGCCAGCCTTACCCATTTTATTGTGCTTATGGTTCCATGTGCAAGAACTAGCACTAGTAAGACTCAAAGAAGTTTCCAGGTGGGAATACATAGCTCAGTGTTAAAGCGCCTGCCTACCGTGAGCGTGGGCCTAGGTTCAATTCCTCAGCACCCAAAAACAAGAATCACTGCAAATTCAAGGCCAGCCTTAACTTACATATTGACACTGTCTCAAAAACCAATACATAAATAAATAAGAAAATTTTAATTTTAGAAGTCAAGGAGAACAGCCCAAAGAAAAAGATTTAGAGATGGGATTTAGCTCAGTGGTGTAAGCACCTGCTTGGCAAGTGCAAGGTTGTGAGTTCAATCCCCAGTACCAAAAAATAAAAATGAAAAATAAATGGGGCTGGGGATTTAGCTCAGCGGCATAAGCGCCTGCCTTGCAAGGACGCGGTTGTGAGTTCAATCTCTGGTACCGATTAAAAAAAAAAAAGAAAGAAAAGAAAAACATTTAAAGTTAAAATGCAGTGATAGCTCCCTTCACAAAATTCATTTGTTCCCCCATTCTGGTAAACATGGCCGTGTTTATGGTCATTGCTGGATGCAGAGTTCGCCCACAAAAACAAAATTCTGCCAAATGCTTCTACAAAAATGTCCATGAACTGAGTGTCCATGAACTGAGGTACCACTGCATTCAATATACTCCAACCATTACAAAGAATTAAAGAAAACATTACGCCTTTTGAGAAATAGTTTCCAACTATCCTAACTGTATTAGTGATAGGAAATGAATGAGATGGTCCACAATTTTTAACTTACCTTTTCTGTTCTGGACCCCCTCCACCAGATCCCAGGCACAGACCTCACTTCACCCTGCGTCTAGTGCTAGTGACACCTGTCACACTGTGCACTGTGTATCTCCTTCACCTCTCGGACTGCGGAGCCCGAGTCCTAGGAGGGGCAGACGGCGACTGTGACTCACCATGCTCAATGGCATTTACACGCCTGTTGGTTATCTTAATAGCTTCATCCAGGGTAACAAAGGAAGTCTAAAATAAGAGGGCAAATTAACAAAATAAGCACGAAGTCTTCCCAATTAAGCCCTGTTCACTTGGCTCCACACAGACAGTCCACATAGAAAACATTTAGGAACCCAAAGACCACCTTTTCAGCATGTATAAGAGAGAAAATTCATGTGTGATTTCCAACAGCTAACACCATTTCCATGCTACTGTAATTTGTTTACCTCTGACTCACCTAAATGGAGACATAAAAATGACACTAGAGGGCCGGGATATAGCTC